>PVLD010003284.1:123736-145984 GCA_004027595.1 Dinomys branickii | reverse complement strand
GAACTCAGGACCCTGCGCTTGCTAGGCAAGCGCTTATTCCACTGAGCTATATCCCCAGCCCGAAATAATATATTCCTTGGTTGAAGCTTTTATATAACCCATCTCAAACTACTTTGTTTTTGTTTGTTTGTTTGTTTGTTTTTGCGGTACTGGGGATCGAACTCAGGACCCTGCGCTTGCTAGGCAAGCGCTTATTCCACTGAGCTATATCCCCAGTCCTGGCACGCACCGTAGTGTGCACACAGTGTGAGCTCCCAGGGTGTGCACGTGGTCCACACACCCATGGGGTGGCTGCCGTTTTGTCTTCCTCTTGTCTTCTCTCTTTGTTTTTTTCGGGGAAGGTTTTTTTCAGACAGGGTCCTGTTATGTAGCCCAGGCCTGCCCCGCCTCAGCCTCCCAAGTGCTGAGATTACAGGCTTGCACCACTCCACCTGGCCCTCCTCACATTTTCCACCGTCCTGGAGTGATTAGGCATCATGCATTGGGCTAAATGCTTTGGGAAGGGCTTTCATTCATTCATTCATTCATTCAACAAGTAATTATGGCTGGGTGTGGTGGTGCGGTGCATGCCTGTAATCCCAGTGCTTGGAAGGCTGAGGCAGGAGGATAATTGTGAGTTCGAGACCAGTCTGTGCTACAAAGTGAGCTCAAGGCCAGCCTGAACTGCATAGTAGGACCCTGTCTCAAAAGGACAAAAAATAATAATTATTATTATTATGGAGTATCTGCTCTACGTGGGGCACAGTGTCTGGCCCTGGGAACACAAAGACATTCCCATGGACGAAAAAGGCCCTGTCCATCCCGGGAGGAAACAAAGCAGGGTGCAGAGGGGAACACGATGGGGGAAGCTCCTGCCAGTTGGTGGTCACCATGAGAGAACTCGGCCCTCGGGCTCCTCTGCCCACCTCTGCTGTTTGTCTCCAGCAGGCAGAGCTGGGCTGGCAGCTGCCACTGGCCTGGCACCCTCCGAGTGTGGCCTCCACTGGCACCCAGGCCTTCCCTTGGGCTGTGGCAGGGCAGCAGTGAGAGGAGGCAGAGGCAGCAGGCAAGGCGGGAGGGGCCCCCTGTGCACTGAGGCTGGGGAGCGGGGTGGACGCACGGTCCCCTAGATGCCCCAGCCAGCTCCTCGCATGGGCTTTGGTGGGGGGGTTCTGGCGGGGCCTCAGCCTAGTGACCCGGCCTGGGCCCTGCCCCCGCCATGACCCTGTGGGCTCCACACCTGTGTCCCTCTCCCACTTCCGGACTCTGGGGACCTGCCACGTTCCTCCTGGGATCCGCAGACCCCTTCTCCTGCCCCATGGGCTGCAAAGCAAACCAGAGGCAGCCCGCTAGGGCGGGCAGAGCCAGCAGCCCACCTTGTTTCGTGCCAGCCGCTTTTCAGCCTCAACGCTTCCTTTTAGGGCAATGCAGGGAAGGAGCTCAGGAGCGCTGTATTTTTCTGAGAGTGAGGAGGCTGGGGCAGTAACTCAGAAATAGAAAGTCTCTGGGAGGGAGGGGGAGGAGAATTGTCATTGAGGACACCCAGCACCTCAGTCCCAAAGTTGTTAGACCTAGAAGGGAGAAGGGGCTAGGCCACTCCCCCCGCCCCACCCTGTCTTGTCTCTCATTTAACAAACACTTGTCCAGCACCACCTGTGTTCCTTGCAGTGACCTTATGTGACAGAGACTGC
Organism: Dinomys branickii; assembly: GCA_004027595.1. Classification (NCBI taxonomy): domain Eukaryota; kingdom Metazoa; phylum Chordata; class Mammalia; order Rodentia; family Dinomyidae; genus Dinomys; species Dinomys branickii. Next base: position 144,314 of record PVLD010003284.1, on the reverse strand, counting down.
CCTTTTCATGCTACACGGAACAAACTGAAGCCCGGAGAGGTTAAGTCACTTACATAGGGTTGCACAGCATGGTAGTAACTCAGGAAGGACTAGAATCCTGGACTTCTGACACCAGCACCTTTGGTTGCCCTGACATCATCAGGCACAGGCAACCCTCACTGAAGAGCTGGGAGGGCAGAAAGTCAGAGTCTTAGCACCTCACACCCTGCAGATGTGGTATTAAGGCTCACCCTCTGGATGAAGCAGACAGCCTCATGCCATACCATGGATTAAGTGGGGTGCACAGGGAACGGGGCCCAGCGGGCATTATGCACACTCAGGCCCAAGAAGGGCATGGACCACTCTCAGTCTGGGAAAAGGAGCCAGACAACCACCAGCTGGAGAGACCCCTCCCTGTGTGTTATAAGAGGCCCTGGACACCAAGAGGCTTGAGTTACCTGAGCTCCAGGGGCCCGATGCCTGCTGCTAGAGGAACCTCAGGTGGGTGCCTTAGCCGCTCTCAACTCAGTCTCCTTGTCTGTGAAATGGGCCCATTGCTACACCTAGGGCTTCAGTGAGGGCTTAGTGTGGCACCGCTCAGGAAACGCCAACCACCTGTCTCACTGCAGGAGCCATCGCATCCAGACTGCGTGTCCCACAGGGGCTCCAGCCATGCCTGCTTGCTCTGCGGTTCCCTGCTACATGCTGGGGCCTAGGACAGAGGCTGCTTGAGTACCAGAAAAGGCCTGGGAGAGGGAAGAGGGCTGCTCCGCTGTCCTTTCTGGGCCCCTGGCCCCACCCATACTCTGGAAGCTCCTCCAGCTCTCTGTACCTCACCACCGCCCGGGGGCCGCCTTTCCCGACAGGGCACATTTTCTGGCAGTCCCCAAGGTGTGACAAAGGTACACCCTGTATCCCCCATCTGCATATTTTTAGTCTTTTTGAGACAGGGTCTTGCTGACCCTGTAGTTCAGGCTGGCCTTGAACTCACTGTGTAGCCTAGGCTGGCCTTGAACTCTCAGTGATCCTCCTGCCTCAGCCTCCTAAGTGCTGGGAGTATGGGCATGTGCCACCACACCCAGCCCCCCATCTGCATTTCTCCCACCTTTTTTTGTCAAATGGGCTCACCTGCCTCAGAGGTTCTCAGCCTGGGATGTTTTGGCACCTCCTGGCACCTGAGGACATTTGACAGTGTCCTGAGACATTCTGATGGTCACAGTTGCATGGTGCTGTGCTGCCCCTGAGAGGACCTCGAGGAGGCCCAGGTCACCCAGCACGATAGAATGGACTTTCCAGCGGGAAGTGTCATAGTGCAGAGTTCAAGCAACCTTGCCCTCCACCTCCTGCATCAGTGTCCTGCATCTGCACTGTACTTTTCAAAACCTCTGTTTTGTGGGTTTTTCGCAAGGATCCACCTCATCTTTGTGGCCACCATTGCAGGGATACCCGCCATTTTTTCTGTCGTTGCCTTTAGTCTTGCTGTTTTTGCCGCTAGGAGCGTTCTGTCCTGTCTGAGTCATGCGTCACTTATCGACAGGGGGATACCTTCTGACAAACACATTACCAGGCGATCTTGTCCTGGTTTGAACGTCATGGGGTACATTACACAAACCCAGCCCTGGTGGAGGGGCCACCCTCTCCTTTGGCCTTTCATTCTCACTTAGGGTGCTGGGGAACTCAGGGCCTCAGGCACGTGGGGCAAGTGCTCTACCGCTGAGCTGCATCTGCACCCACTTCTTGGCCTCTTGACTCCCCCAAAGGCCTGGTGAACATGAGACATACGAGGCTGCTGCCAACGTGGAGTGGCATATTGCTTTAAAGTCAGTGATTTCCCCTGCTCAGATAAAGACATGCTTTGGTGTTCCTGTAAAAAAGAGAAAGTCATTTATCTGGCCCATGCCTGTCATCCCAGCACTGGAGAGGCTGAGGCAGGAGGATCGCCACAAGTTTGAGGCAGCCTGAGGTACACAGTAAGGCTCTGTCTCATACCTCCCACCAAAATAGCCACCTCAAATCCCCAGGGCATAGTCTGTCTTGAGAGTGGCCCTGGGGACCTGATGCTAGGTAGGGCTGGGACCCTAAAAGCCAGGTGGACAGGCACCCTCTGCGCCTCCCCCCCAGACCTGGCACCCTGACTGTCAGTCTCTCCACAGGACAAGGGTGACCCCACCCGAAGAAGACGGGCCGGGGCCTGACCCTCCCGAGCTGAGCGTCTGCAGCAGCCGGGAAGCCCTACCTCCCCGGCCCCATGGAGAAAGGACTTGCTGTGGCCCAGGACTGCCGGGACTTTATGCACAGCCTGAGGATGAGGAGCAGATATGCGCTTTTCCTGGCCTTCGTGGTGGTAGTTTTCGTCTTCATTGAAAAGGAGAATAAAATCATATCGAGGTGAGGGGCTCAGAACAAGGCTGTCTCAGCAAGGTGGGGCCACTGTGGACACAGATGTTGGGGCTCCCCATCAACCTGCAGGGGAGCCTCTCCTATGTGCCCGGCAGGGCGTGGGCTACTCCCCTTTCCACTGACCACCTCTTGGGAAGGCTTGGGCTGTGGACTCAGAGCCGGGGATGGGAACAGAGACGGTGCCCCAGGCTGGGAGTTCAGGAAAGCAAGATGCTTTACTTTTCTGAGTCTCTGGCTTGTCTTCTGCAGCTGTGGCTGATGCTGGGCTTGGCCACCTTGGAAAGAGGAGCTGAGAAAACGGGAGGGAGTGTGGCTCAGTGCCCAGCAGGTGGCTGATGCCCAGTAATTCCTGGTTGTGACTACATGTTATTATTAATTGACTTCCTGGCCTGGTATGATAGGTCACACTAGTACCACATCCCTATATGGGTCTTAGTATTACAGGTGAGGGTGAACCTGTGCAAGGCAGAATCCTAGAGTATAGTCTGGTGGGCTGGGCTGCCAAGTGCATCCCCCCAGGCTGTGTACTGCTCCACTCCGGGGCAGTGTCCCTCACATAGAAGATTCTTCCACCCTCTGCTGAGCTGGCAGGATACTGCAGCAGACCTGCTCTGCCTTCTTAGACCTGTTCTCCGAGGAACCAGCCCTGCACAGATGGTTGGGCTGTGTGGCAGACAGTGACAGTGCCTGCCTGGGTCCCTCAGCATGGAATGGCCCTGTCTTACTGCATGTGCCTGCACCTCTACACCCAAGACCTCTCTCCTACCTGCTCTGTCCAGCCTGAAGCGCCGGGTCCAACTATCCCTCACGTTGCCCATTTCTCCCCCAGTCATGTTCCACCCTTGCCGCGGACTCTGATTCTGGAGAAACCATGCCTGGGTAGGCAGTGGGTGATCAGCTTGGAAGACCGCTGCCCCCAACTCGGATGTTGACCCTCATCTCCCTTTGCCCTTAACAGGGTCTCGCACAGGCTGAAGCAGATCCCCCAGTCCCTGGCCGATGCCAATGGCACTGACCCAGCCCTGATCCTGGCTGAGAACGCGTCTCTCTTGTCCCTGAGCGAGCTGGATGCCGCCTTCTCCCAGCTACAGAGCCGCCTGCACGACGTCAGCCTGCAGCTGGGGGTGGAGCCAGCATCGGAGGCCGAGGGAGCGGGGCGGGCGCAGGAGGCACAGACGGAGGAGCCACCCCAGCCAGCCTCCGCCCCCCGCCGGCCGCGACGCCACGTGCTGCTCATGGCCACCACGCGCACGGGCTCCTCGTTTGTGGGCGAGTTCTTCAACCAGCAAGGGAACATCTTCTACCTCTTCGAGCCGCTGTGGCACATCGAACGCACAGTGTCCTTTGAGCAGCGTGGCGCCAGTGCGGCGGGCTCGGCCCTCGTGTACCGGGACGTGCTGCAGCAGCTGTTCCTGTGCGACCTGTACGTGCTTGAGCCCTTCATCAGCCCGGTGCCCGAGGCCCACCTGACCCAGTTCATGTTCCGCCGGGGCTCCAGCCGCTCGCTGTGCGAGGACCCGGTGTGCACGCCCTTTGTCAAGAAGGTCTTCGAGAAGTACCACTGCAAAGACCGCCGCTGCGGGCCCCTCAACGTGACCCTGGCCGCTGAGGCCTGTCGCCGCAAGGACCACATGGCCCTCAAGGCCGTGCGCATCCGGCAGCTGGAATTCCTGCAGCCGCTGGCCGAGGACCCCCGGCTGGACCTGCGTGTCATCCAGCTGGTGCGCGACCCCCGCGCAGTGTTGGCCTCGCGCATGGTGGCCTTCGCTGGAAAGTATGAGACCTGGAAGAAGTGGCTGGCCGAGGGGCAGGACCAGCTGCGGGAGGAGGAAGTGCAGCGGCTGCGGGGCAACTGCGAGAGCATCCGCCTGTCGGCAGAGCTGGGCCTGCGCCAACCCAGCTGGCTGCGCGGCCGCTACATGCTGGTGCGGTACGAGGACGTGGCTCGCAGGCCGCTGCAGAAGGCGCGGGAGATGTACCGCTTCGCGGGCATCCCCCTGACCCCGCAGGTGGAGGACTGGATCCAGAAGAACACCCAGGCAGCCCTTGACAGCAGCGGCATCTACTCCACACAGAAGAACTCATCGGAGCAGTTTGAGAAGTGGCGCTTCAGCATGCCCTTCAAGCTGGCCCAGGTGGTGCAGGCTGCCTGTGGGCCCACCATGCGCCTCTTCGGCTATAAGCTGGCCAAGGACGCTGCCTCCCTCACCAACCGCTCCATCAGCCTGCTAGAGGAGCGGGGCACCTTCTGGGTCACGTAGGCGCCTGGCCCGTGTGCCCCTCCTCGTGAAAGGCTCGCCCTGCCTTCCTTGCACCAAGGCCGGGGGGAGACGCGGCCCTGGCAGAAGTCAGTGGCTGGTAGCTGCCCCAAGAGCAGGCAGCCAGCTCCTCCTGCAGTTGTAGGCTTCCAGCTACCAGCTTCCCATGCAGCACGGCACTGGGGTTTCCTGCTGAATGGGGGCCCTGTCCCCTTGAGGGCCACCCAGATCTGAGGGGCGCCAGTCTCTGCAGCAGGAGCAGACAGGCTCTGAGCCATTAACAAGCCTCATCCTGTCCTCTCTCTCTCTCTCTCTCTCTCCCTCTCTCTCTCTCTCTCTCTCTCTCTCTCTCTCTCTCTCTCTCTCTCTCACACACACACACACACACACACACACACACACTCTCTAATGCCTAGAGGCTCTTCAGGCTGGAGTCCAGATACTTAACAACCAGAGGGGCCCTAGGCCCAGACCAGCCGTTCAGATCTCCTGCGGTACTCAGTGTTAACCTTTTCCTTCCAGACTGTGGAGAGCTAGGAATCTGGGTAGCTGCTTGGGGACAGCACAGGACAGCCCAGGCTGGGGAGGGAGACATTTAAATCTCACCCGGTGACAGTGGTTCTTTACCAACCACTACAAATTGATGTGCTATTTTAATAGATGGGATAGCAGTGCTGGTTACCAATGAACACCAGCCCAGTACAGAGCTACAGGACAAACATAAAGACACACACACACACCACACGCAGACAGAAGAGTGCCATGAAACACGAGTCCATGTACGTGGATGTACAGAGAAGCCTCTGTCATGCTAGTGGGTCTTTTCTGTATCACACATCTAACGAGGAGTCTTTAATTACATTTTTTAGGATGAACTGGAGGGGCAGGAAAAGGAAACATCCCCTGGCTAGTGTTGGGGCTGAATGGCGGACGGAAAACTACCCAGCCTGCACCCCTTACCCATGCAGTATTCTCAGGGCTACTTCCTCTGACCCTTCCACATCTCTGGCTGGCAGGTCGGATGTTCCCGCTCCTGTGAGGGCCTGGCCAGCTCCCCTGGAGCTTGTCCATCATTGAAAGCTGCCTTGGCCCTAACTGGCAGAGGTCGCTTGTTCCCTGGAGCAAAAAACAGCTCATCCGTCGGTTGGGCCTTTTCGGGGCAGGCCTCATCCGGGACCAGGCTAAGAGGTTCAGCGTGCTCTGGGGACGAGTCACATCATGGTGCGCCCCGAGAAGCCTGCCTTCTCCCTGGGGTGGCCGGTGTCAGCAAGTTGGTCCCCACGGTTATGCCAAGGTGCAGAAGGATTCTGGGAAGAGCACAGTATTGCTCAATTCAGGATGGGCTGGATGTTTTACTTGGGGTTTTTAAAGTTATTTATAGCTTGGTGTCTTTCTTGTTAGCTGGCTGTTTTCCCTTTTGTTTCTATTGGAATGGTCTGAGCCTGAGGGCCTGGGGGACCTGGTGAAACCTGCAGGGAGCAGGGAGCAGGGGGCAGGGGGCAGGGACAGGAAGGGGCCTTCCCCAGGAGGACCTGAGCCTAGGCGGCTCCATGGCAACCCCAGCTCCCACAGGCCTGGGAGCCCCACATGGAGCTGATCTCAGAAAGCACCAGCCTTCTTGCAGTGTCTTATTTCACCCCTTGGGACAGGATAGTCCCTGCCAGACCCTGACATGTTTCCTCATAACCAAGCAGCAAGTGTCCCCAAAGTGCTGCCATGAATGAGCAAGGGGCAAGTGGGAGCTGGCTCTCACTTGAGGCCCAAAGGGGTACCAGCTCTGGAAACTTGATCCTGGGGCGAGTGGGCCAGGATGTTTCTGACAGGCCCAGGAATGTCGGCCCTTCTTTCTCAACACCTACCCCTCTCTCCCTTGTCTCCTTATGGGGGTGAAAGTGATGGGGCAGGCACAGCCGCCTCTTGCTCACCTTTCCGGGGCACTCTTCTTTGGGGCTCTCCTGGTTGGAGAACAAACAGCTTCTCCCTGCCCCGGGCCCAGTCTCCCTCTGCCCTCTGAGGACAGCACTGAGAACGAACCCCTGGGACTTCCCAGAACTGCAAGTGACTTTATTTATTTTGTGAAGAGACAGATGATGTCATGGGAAGGAACTCAAAGCTGTACCCAAAACAAGAGAGAGAAATAATCCTAGAAACCATTCACACCCATAATTACAAGGGCATCCAGAGATGGCGCCCACCCTAGGGTGTAGTTTGAGGACCCCTTGGTTTCTCTCCTGTTGATCTGAAGATGTGACACAAGGACCCTTGCAGCTGTAGAGCCTTTTCTGGGTGTCTGAGACAGGACAACTCAAGCAGGCAGGCGTGACCTTGAAATATCCCCGGGGCTCAGCAATGCTGCAGGAACCCTTTGGTTTTGGCCTGCGGCAGTGTGAGGGTAACAATTGGCTTTCCTCTCCACAGATGAGGTTGGAGTCACGAACTTGGGGCTTCAGCAAGGAGTGGGAGGGAGAAAGTGGTGTGGTGGTGTCATGCTGGGCACAGCAGCCAACTTTCCCACACTGTGATGCTGCCTCTGATGCTGGCAGGCACCCGGGGGTCATAGGGCTCCTGTCCCCAACGATAGACCTGGCCAGTGTGAGGGTGAAAATGAAGGGTGAGGTGGTCTGCTCTGAACCCTAAAAGCCTCTTCCAGCCCACAGCCCATTGTCATTGACTAGCGGGCCTGTTCCTTGAGAACTGGACTTTGAAGCAGCAGAAGAGCAGATGGTGTGTCCCCGGAGCAGCACCCTCCCCACCCGGGCCACCAGGCTAAAAGTGGGTCCAGGTCTCAAAGGGATGGCACGGAGGCAGGGAGTGAAGGGGTTGCTGTGCACAAACTGAAGGAAGGAATGTGCCCTGAAATTGGGTGCCCAAGTTGGTGGCTTTGTTTGTAAAGATCCCTAGGACACGGTCTAGCCAGATGGTAGGGAGAAGTTCCGTGCCCTGCCAACTACCCACAGTGTCAGAGATAGGAGACGCCACTTTACCTCAAAAGCCTAAAGCAGAATTGACAACAGTAACAGCTTCCAGATTCTTCGACCCTGTGTCCTTGGAGGCCCCATCACTGCATGGTGGGAGCGCAAATTCGTGGTGCATTTTCAAGGATACAGACCTGGTGCCACCCTTGCAGCATCGCTCATGTTGTAGCCAGAGGCTTCATGGGGCCAGTACGACCTGGGCGGCCTGCTTCCTGCAGGTTGGCCTTGGCCTGGGCTGCCCGAGGGGTCTACATTCCTTCTGTGTACTCCAGGCCAGTGTGCCTGGCTGTTCTGCTCCCTCCTACGTCCTACAAACACTGGGCTCTGGGCCGTGTTTTAAAAGTAGCCACATGGTCATCTCTATGGCATCCATGGCCATGCCATGTATGTATGTGTCCACACGTGTGTATGCATAACTCATTCTACTCTGCCTCTGGCACCACCCCACACAGCTCCCACCCCTTTTGTCCCCAGATGTCCTTGCCAGTGGCCACAACCTGCAGTCTCCAGGCAGCACAAGGGCTGCCCTTCCGAGAGAGCTGGCTGCCAGCGGCACTCAGGGTCTGCTTTGCGGAATAGAATGTGAACTCATCGCCTGATGGCTTACTTGACTTATTTAATTAAAAATAAAAACATGCAATGAGCAAACCCTGCAGTGTTTCTTTTCCATCTGTTCTCGGCAGCCACTGAGTCATAAAAACATTAACAACAGGGGAAAAAACTATTAATAGCAGTAGGAAGGTGTGGTTTCCAGCTCGAAGGAGAGCAGGGGAAGGGGCCCTTCCCCAGGGTGACAGGTGCAGGGGAAGAATGGCACATGCAGGGGCATGAGGAACATGCTGTATGGATCCGGGAGGGCAGGCCTGGTGGTGACTGCTTGGAGGAGCCAGCAAAAAGGACAGCCTCTGAGAAAGTAAACATTCAGGTCTTACAAGGTGGGACAAGAGCACTGGGCAAGCTGTCGGGCCACCTGGGCACAAATCCCAGATCTCCCACCGTCTGGCCATGTGACCTTGGACAAGTCCTTTCCATTGCCTGGGCCCGTTTCTTTTTTGTTGTTGTTTCTGTTTTCTGAGACAGGGTCTCACTGTGTAGCCCAGGCTGGCCTTGAACTCATGATGATCCTCCTGCCTCAGCCTCCTGAGTACTAAGATTACAGGCGTGCACCACCAGTCATGGCTACTAGCTATATTTTGGAATGAAGGGTATAGGTGGTTTATAACTACTGTTTCCAGGGCTGGGCGTGGTGGTGCACCCCTGTGATCCTAGCACTCGGGAGGCTGAGGCAGGAGGATTGTTGTGGGCTTGAGACCAGTGTGAGCTACAAAGTGAGCTCAAGGCCAGCCTGAACTGCATAGCAAGACCCGGTCTCAAAAAAGACAGGGGAAAAATTTATATATATATATATATATATATATATATATATATATAAATATATAAAACTACTGTAGCCAAAGGTCTTTAGGGGCTCAGCAGGCTGTTGGAAGCGTAGTCAACACCCTGTTGCCATAACAACTGTGCAGCCCTACTGATTTGCCTCACCAGCTGAAGACTGCATTCGGCCTTCTGTAAAGTCTTGAAAACTATACAAGATGCTAAGGACACTTTCAACCAAGAAATCAGATGGAGTCCTTTCAAATAGCAATGCACTGCGCCATCAGTCACAGACATTTAGTGTGAATTAGATTTCAGCCTGGTGTCAGCTCTGCATTGCTATACCAAATATCTGAGCTAATCATCTTAGAAAGAGAGAAGGTTTATTTTGGCTCACAGTCTTGGAAGTTTCAGTCCATTACTGGCTGGAGCCATTGCTTCTAGGCCCATCTAAGAGCCACCTACAGGGGACAGGCGCCTCCCAGGAGCAGAGATTGTTCAGAACGCAGCAGATGCAGCTGGTACAGCTCTGTGGGGCTCAGGGTTTGGTGGCAGGGACACAGCCACTGTGAAGAGGCAGAAGAGTGCGGAGCCCTGGGAACAGTGCTTCCCGCGGCAAGGGAGGGACAGCGCAACGAGGCCTAGCAAGGGCATGGGACGCCTGCCGTCAGCTCTGCGTAAGTCTCCGCCACTGCACCCAGTCTAAGCCTTGGAAATACACACCGTTTCCCTCCCAAACCTCAAAATGTTCATGCCCACCCGGAGACAGTCTGGCCTGAATAGTGTCCCCTCTGCCGTAGGATGGGATATGGTCAGCTTAGCTTCTGGGTTGGCGTTCCTGCCACAGACGACCCCCTGGAGAACCAGACTGCCCTCATCATAGAGGGGAGGAGCTGGACACCCCCACCCACCACCTCGCAAGCCCCAGCCCACCAGGAACCCCTTCCTCCCCGACTCCTCCCTCTCACACCCTGTGGGCCCCTCACTCTTGCTTTACACCCAACTGTCCAGCCCGAGGGAGGAGCCAGGCACCCCACCCGGGGCTCTGTGACAGCAGCAGTCCCCTTTTGGCCTGTCAGAGAGGCGGCATGACGGGCAGGGCCCCGGGGCCTGTGGCTACCCTGGTCCAGCAACAGATTGTCTGGGCTGCGCTGGAGGGACTGCAGTCCAGGGCTGCCCCTGGGCAGTCACTGTGCACATCAGCTCACTAAAGGCCCCAAGAAGGCCTGCTTTCCTTTGACCCATGTTAAGGATCCCTTCACAGAAAGCACCGTTTGTATGGGTGGAATTCACAACATGATTTTTCCTCAAACGGCATTTTCAAGACTGTGTTCTACAGAACAGTTGTAGCCACCAGGAGCTTCAAGGCTGAAAGACAAGAAGCAGATAGGAAGATGTGGGTGAGGTGTGTAGGGAGAAAGAGCCCGGGCTCTGGGCCATGGTCTCCATCCCACCTTCACTGCAGCCTCCCTGAGCGACAGCACAAAGGTGGGAGGGGACAGCAGCCTCGGTCACCATGGCCCCCTCGCCATGCTGCCCCTGGAGGAGCCCCTGCACACCGGAACTCTTGGCGTGTGGCTTCCTCAACTCGGCTCACACCCGTCTTAGTTCTCCCAGAGCTGGAGTGTGAGACTGCTCTCCAAGGAGGCCTTTCTGAAACAGCTGCTCAGAGCTGCCAGCAGTAAACAGGCTCCCTGGAGGTGCGATCCCCTCGTAGCTAGTAAACCCTGTGCTATGGGCTGCTAGGCTGTTTATTGGAAGAACAAGCAGGTAGTAAAGGCTCAGCAGGACGGGGCTGCCCAGAAAAACCGAATGGGGAGAAGAGGAGGAAGGGGAAGGAGGGAAGGAGGAAGCAGGGTGATGACAGAGGGGTGCATGCTGCTGCCTCCCACAGTTCAGACAGACAGCAGTGCTGCTGAGAGGCTGTTGGTACCCAGGGACTTAGGGGACTTTCGGGGGTCAGGCCAAGGCATACACGTAACCTTGAACCCCACCAGCCATGGGCCAACCCAGCCCATGGTATGTAGTCTGCACAGTGCTTGTTTTTAAAAATTGTCATTAGAAGACAGTTCTCAATGATTTATAGCAGTGAATACCCGTATCAGGAAAACAGAGCAAGCACAAACAAACAACTCAACATTGAATCTCAGATTTTTAGAAGAAGCCAAAAGCTCATACGAGGGAGGAAATTATAAAGATCAGACCAAAAATTAACATATTGGAGACTAAAAAAAAAAATACAAAGAGTTAATGAATTGGAGAGTTCATTCTTTGAAAGAATAAATAAAATCAACAAATCCGTAAACAACTTCATCAAAAAAAGGAAAGAAAAGACTAAAATCCACACAATTAGCAGTGAAAAGTATGAAATCACAATGGATGTTACAGAAATCCAGAAGATCATCTATACCTATTTTAAAAACTTATATTCTTTTTTTTTTTTTGCGGTACTGGGGATCGAACTCAGGACCTTGCGCTTGCTAGGCAAGCGCTTATTCCACTGAGCTATATCCCCAGCCCTAAAAACTTATATTCTAATAAGATGAAAAATGCAGAAAAAATGGACAGATTCCTAGATACATATGAATTACCAAAGCTGAATCAAGAAGATAGCCAGGTGTGGCAGCGCACGCCTGCAGTCCCAGCACTTGGGAGGCTGAGGCAGGAGGACCGTTGTGAATTTGAGACCAGCCTGGGCTACAAAGTGAGCTCAAGGCGGCCAGCCTGAACTGCATAGCGAGACACTGTCTCAAAAAGACCCCCCCAAAAAAAGATATAAAAATTCTAAGTAAACCAATATCAATGAAATTGAAGATGTAATTAAAAACCTACTAACAAAGAAAAGCTCAGGCCCTGACAGATTCAGTGCTGAATTCTACAAGAAACTTAGAGATGACTTAACACCAATACATCTCAAACTGTAATGAAATGGAAAGGAAAGCAATGCTCCCAAATTCATTCCTGATAACAAAACCAGAGAAGGACTCAATTAAGAAAGAGAATTATAGGCCAATATCCCTAATGAACATAGTTGCAAAAGTCTTCAATAAGATACTGGCAAACAGAATGCAGCAAATCATCAAGAAGATTAAACACCACAACCAAGTGAGATTCATCCCAGGAATGCAGGTGTGGTTCAACATATGTAAATCAATCAATAAACACCATTATTAACACAGCCAAAGGCAAAAATCACATGATCATCTCAATAGATGCAGAAAAAGCTTTTGACAAAGTCCAGCACCCATTCATGATAAAAACTCTACAGAAAATTGGATTAGGTAGACTTTTTCTGGATGTTTATTTATTTTTTTATTTTAAAAGTAAAAAAATGAAAACATATTAACAAATAGCCATTTACAAAGTAGCACAAGAATAGTACAAGCAATACTGAATTATAGACAAGGTGACAGGGAATTAACAATGGTTGTTGTATTATACATTGATAACTTCAAAGTGGTTACTCAGGAAAACAAATACAGATATGCAAGATTGATCAAATAATTATTAACTGTTCCTTTCAATAAAACGATACAAGTCAGTAGTAAAAGTATGTTAGCTATCCTGCATATACATACATACATAATTTTTCCCTTCTTTTCTCTTTTCCCTCATTCCAGTTGCTCTTTACTTTTGAGCAGTTTCCTTTCATTTCACAATGTTTACCATACCTCCTAATTTTTATTTACTCTTTAAGGTTCTTGCAGTAGTGGCACAATACATTGCTTATACATGCAGGTCTGATTTATTTCACTTATGAATGTGGTCTCTAGTTGTGACCATTTACCTATAAAAGCCTCAAGTTTATCTTTCTTTATAGGTGAGTAATATTCCATTATATTAACATGCCACAATTTTTTTATCCAATCCTCAGTGGATGGACATTTGGGCTGCTTCCACAATTTAGCAATTACAAATTGCACTGCTATAAACATGGGTGCACGTATGTAACTGTGATATATGTTTTCAGATCTTCTGGGAAAATCTCTAGAAGGAGAATAGCTGGATTGAGTGAGACCTCTAGACCTAGTTTGCTGAGGAATCTCCAAACTGATTTCCACAGTGGTTGCACCAGTCTGCATTCCCACCAGCAGTGGAGAAGAGTTCCTATTTCTCCACAGCCTCACCAGCATTTGTTATTGGATGATTTCTTAATGATAGCCATTCTTACTCGGGTAAGATGAAATCTCAATGTTTTAATTTGCATTTCTCAAATTACTAATGATGTTAAACATTTTCTCATGTATTTATTCGCCATTTGTATTAACTTATCTGAGAAATGTGTATTCATCTCAGATGCCCATTTTTGGATTGGGTCTTTGAATTTGGGTAGGTTGATGTTTTTTAATTCTTTATATGTTCTAGATAGAAGACCTTTGTCTGAGGGACAGCCAGATAAGATTTTTTCCCAATTTGTGGGTTTTCTTTTTACTCTGCTGGTGATTTCTTTAGATGTGCAAAAACTTTTCAGTAAGATGAGGTCTCATTTATTGATTCTTTGAAGTGTTTCCCTTGTGGTTTGATTTTTGTTCATGAACTCTCTGCGTACCCCTGTCTTCAAGATTTTTACTTACTGTCTCTTCCAATAGATTTAGTGTTTCTGTTTTCGTATTGAGATCTGTGATCCATTTTGACTTGAGTTTGGTGCATGGTGATAGACTTGGATCTATTTTCAGTCTTCAGCAAGTGGCAAGCCAATTTTTCCAGCACCATTTATTAAAGAGGCCACTTCTTCCAGTGAGCGTGTTTGGCCCTTTTGTCAAAGATTAGGTGGCTGAGTGTGTTTGTGGTTGTGGCTGTTTCTTCTAGTCAGTTCCACTGATCCTCAAGTCTGTGTTTTTAGCCAGTACCATGTTGATTTTATTACAGTAGCTTTGTAGTATAGCTTCAGGTCAGGGATTATGATTCCACCTGACTTGCCTTTGTTGCCCAAGATTGCTTTTGCTATTCAGGGTCTCTTCTGGTTCCAGAGGAATTTTAGGAATGTTTTCACTAGATCTGTGAGGTATGCTAATGGTATTTTAATGGGAATTGCAATGAATCTGTACAATTTTGGTAGTATGGCCATTTTCACAATGTTGGTTCATCTTATCCATGAACAAAGAATATTTTTTCATTTACTGAAGTCCTCTTTGATCTCTTTTTTTCAGAGTATTGTAGTTTTCATTGACTAGATCTTTTACTTATTTTGTTAGATTCCCAAATATTTCCTATTCTTGGATGCTATTGTGAAAGGTATGGTTTCCTTAATTTCTCTCTCAGTCTGTTTCTTGTCTGTGTACAGGAATGCTATTGATTTTTGAGTGCTGGCTTTGTATCCAGCTACATTGCTGAATTTGTTGATTAATTCAAGGAGTCTTCGGTGGACTTTTGGGGATCTTCCATGTAAAGTATCCTGTCATCTGCAAATAGCAATAATTTCACTTCTTCCTTTCCTATTCTTATTTTTTTATTTCTCTCTGTTGTCTAACTGCTCCAGCTAATGCTTCCAGAACTACATTGAATAGGAGTGGTGTTAGTGGACATCCTTGTCTTGTTCCTGATTTTAAAGTAAAAGCTTTTAGATTTTGTCCATTTAGTGTGATATTGGCTGTTGGTTTGTCATAGATGGCTTTGATCAGATTGAGGTAAAGACCATCTCTTCCTATTTTCTGTAGGGTTTTTATCATGAACACGTCGGACTTTGTCAACAGGTTTTCTGCATCTACTGAGATGATCATGTGGTTTTTGTCTTTGGCTCTATTGATATGGTGTATAACATTAATTGATTTGTGAATATTGAACCACCCCTGCATTCTTGGAATGAATCCAACTTGATCATGGTGTATTACTTTCCTTATGATTTGCTGCATTCTATTTGCTAGTATTTTCTTGAATATCTTTGCATCTGTGTTCATTAGGGAGAGTGATCTGTATTTCTCTTTCTTTGTTGGGTCTTTTTCAGGTTTTGGTATCAGTATAATACTTGCCTCTAGAAATGAGTTAGGGAGAATTGCTTCCTTTTCAATTTCACTGAAGAGTTTGAGGAGCATTAGCATTAAATCTTCTCTGAGGGGCTGGGGATATAGCTCAGTGGA
Organism: Dinomys branickii; assembly: GCA_004027595.1. Taxonomy (NCBI): domain Eukaryota; kingdom Metazoa; phylum Chordata; class Mammalia; order Rodentia; family Dinomyidae; genus Dinomys; species Dinomys branickii. Next base: position 129,251 of record PVLD010003284.1, on the reverse strand, counting down.
ATAAGCGCCTGCCTAGCAAGCACAGAGTCCTGAGTTCGATCCCCAGTACCGCCAAAAAAAAAAAAAAAATCTTCTTTGAATTTTTTTCATAGAATTCTGCTGTGAATCCATCAAGGCCTGGGTTTTTCTTTGTCAGTAAGTTTTTAATCACATTTTCAATCTCATTCATTGATATAGGGTTGTTCAGAATTTTTATATCTTCCTGATTCAACTTTGGTAATTTGTACATATCTAGGAATCTGTCCGTTTCTTCTGAGTTTTCTTTGTTTTTCTTTTTTTCTTTTTTTTACATTAATGGTTATAGTTCATATATGTTGGCTTATCCTTGTCATGCTAGTTACTTGCTCTTCGTTTCCTACTTTTGCCATCTGTTTAATTACTTGCTCTGCTTAAGGATTCCTTTCTATTGTTGTTCTTGAGATTGTGGTCTCTTTTTCCTCCATCTAGACTATCTTTTAGTACTCTTTGTAAGGTTGGCTTGGCACTCATGAAGTTCTTCAGTTGTTCTTTGTTGTGAAAATATTTGATTTCTCCATTAAATTTGAAGGATAGTTTTGCAGGGTACATCAATCTTGGTTGAAAGCTGTTTTGTCTCAGGACCTGTAATACTTCACTCCAAGCTCTTCTTGATTGGGTGGTTTGTGTTGAGAAGTTTGCTGTGATTCTGATAGGCTTTCCTTTATAGGTGATCTGTTTCTCTTCTCCAGCAGCTTTTAATATAATGTTCTTTTGCTGGATATCTGGGATCTTGAATATTATATGTCTGCGTATGGTTTTATTTTGGTTATGGCTAGTTGGAGTTCTATATGCCTCATTTACTGTACATCAGAATCTTTTTCCCTGCTTGGGAAATTTTCTGCTATTATTTCTACAAACATTCTTTTTATGTCATTTGTATTGTTTTATGTCCTGCTGTTTCATTGACTCCTATTAGTCTTACATTATTTCTCTTTGCCTCATCTTGCAGCTGTTGAGTTGATTTTTTCCTGGATCCTTGTTGATTTTAAGAGATCCTTCTTTTCACAATCATTTGTTGCCATGCTGTCTTCAATATCTGAGATTCTATCTTCAGCTTCATTCAAGTGGTTTTGCCAGCTTTCAGTACAAGAAGTTTTGATTTCCTGAATATCTCTTTGAATCTGTTTCATGCATTCTAGTCCTGTCCTGTATTGTTCATTTAATGTTTCCATCATTTTCGTGTGCTCATCTATTTTTTTATATATGTCTCTTTAGATGTGCTGAGCAGTTCTTTCATTATTGATGTCATTTCTTTTTTTACTTGGGCAATTATATCTGATGATTTCTTCTATGGCCTGATGGAGTTGTTTCTTTACTTCAGTTGCAATCATTTCAGAGATTTCAGGTATGTGGCTTCCAAGTTGTCCTGTGTCATTGTCTCCTGGACTTGCTCTGGGTGGAGTTGAGTTCTGAGATTGCATCTTGCTCCTACATCTTGTCATTTTGGATGTCAGATGGAAAGTGTTGAGCTACAAGCTACCCAGGAGGCTCACCAAAGGTCTCCAGAGACTCTAGTTTACCTGGATATCAGACTTAACCCAAGATGGTAGAAGGCAGTGGACCAGTGGGCCCATGATCCCCAGGCAATTGGTGGGGTGCACAGCTCAGACCACAATTGAGGTAGTGGGGGAATGCTGGCCTTTGGTACCAGGGTCTCCAGGCCATGGATGGAAAATGTGCAGGCCTCAGCTGTGGATCTGATGGTGGCCAGACAGGGGCCACTGCTCCAGGATCCTCAGGTAGCTGGTCAGGGGAGAGCAGGCCTCACCTCCCAACTGAGAGGTCCACAGAGTCTGGAGTGCTCCCGTGCTGCTTCCCTGGGCCCACGTCCTTCCCTGTCCAAAAGGAGTGGGTGGAGTGTATGTACAGGCCTCACCCACCAATGGAGAGGTCCACAGAGACAGGGCCACTCCCGTACTGCAGGCCTCATCTTCCAACTGAGAGGTCCACAGACTGGAATAGGCAGTCTTTATTGCAATCTAATAAAAGCCATCTATGACAAACCAGCAGCCAACCTCATACTAAATGGACAAAAACTGAAAGCTTTCACTCTAAAATTTGGAATAAGAAAAGGATGTCTACTATCTCCACTCTTATTCAGCACAGTCCTGGAAACTTTAGCCAGAGCAATTAGACAAGAGAAATAAATAAAAAGAAAAACGATAGGAAAGGAAGAATTTAAATTATCATTAGTTGCAGATGACATGATAAAACTGCTAGATTTAATAAACAAATTCAATAGCATAGATGGATACAAAGTCAACACTCAAAAATCAAAAGCCTGGCTGGGCATGGTGGCACATGCCCTTAATCCCAATACTCAGGAGGCTAAGGCAGGAAGATTGTTGTGAGTGTGAGACCAGCCTGGGCTACAAAGTGAGCTCAAGGCCAGCCTGAACTGCACAGTGAGTCCCTGTCTCAAAAAGACAAAAAAAAAAAAAAAAAAAAAAAATCAACAGTCTTCCTGGGGCTGCCCTTAGCCTAGCGGTTCCTTCCACTTATTTTGTCCTATCCATGTGGCCTGGTGGCCAACAGCCTCCCTGTACATGAATAACAAACTTACTGAGAGAGAAATTAGGGAAACAACATTTTTCACATTAGCATCCAAAAAATGAAATACCTAGGAATCAATCTAAGGATTGAAGGATTTAAAAGACCTCTACATTGAAAACTACAGAATTCTGAAAAGGGAGACTGAAGCAGATTTCAGAAAGTGGAACATTGGGCTGGGGATATAGCTCAGTGGAATAAGTGCTTGCCTAGCAAGTGCAGGGTCCTGAGTTCGATCCCCAGTACCGCAAAAAAAAAAAAAAAAAAAGAAAGTGGAACACTATCCCTTGCTCTTGAGTAGGAAGAATCAATATAGTGAAAATGGGCATTCTTCCAAAACTGTTATGCAGATTTAATGCAATTCTGATCAAAATTCTAGTAGTATATTTCACAGATCTAGAGAAAAATTCCTAAAATTCATTTGGAGCCAGAAGAGACCTAGAATAGCAAAGGCAATTCTGGGCAAGGCAGGGAGCATCACAATCCCTGACTTGAAATTATACTATAAAGCTACTGTGATAAAAACAGAGTGGTACTGGCAAAAAAAAAAAAAAGACCCAAAGGTCAGTGGAACAATGGAAGATACAGAAACAACTCCAGACATACTCAGCCACTTTATCTTTGACAAAGGTGTCAAACACATTCACTGAAGAAAGATAGCCTCTTTAATAAATGGCGCTGGAAAAACTGGCTCTACATGTGCCAGAGATTAAAACTGGACAAATATCTTCCACCATGCACTAAACTAAATTCAAAATGAATCAAAGATCTAAATATTAAGAAAGAAACACTAAATCTTCTGGAAGATAGAATAGGTAAAACTCGAACATATTGATACAGGCAAAGACTTTATGAATAAAACCCCAATCACACAGGAACTATCACAAAGAATCAACAACTGGGATCTCATCTTACTAAAATGCTTTTGCACAGGAAGAGAAACCACCAACAGAGTGAAGAGACAACCCACAATGTGAGAAGAAATGTTTGCCAGCTGTTCCTCAGACAAAGGATTACTATTGAGAGCATATAAAGAACTCAAAAACATCCTCCCAAATTTAAAGACCCAATCCAAAAAGGGACGTCTGAGATGAATTCATACCTCTTAGATGAAGAAATACAAACAACAAATAAATATATGAAAAAATGTTCAACATCACTGGTCATTCAAGAGATACAAATTAAAACAACATGGAAATTCCATCGCACCTCAGAAAGAATGTCTATCATTAAGAAATCAATCAATAACAAATGCTGGAGGGACTGTAGGGAAAAAAGAACCCTTCTCCACTGTTGGTGGGAGTGTAAACTGGTGCAACCACCATGGAAATCAGTGTGGAGGTTCCTCAAAAAACTAGGATTGGAAGTCCCATTTTACCCAGCTGTTCCCCTTCTGGGTATCTCCCTAGAAGAATTTAAAACACTGTACCACAGTGATATATGTGCACCCATGTTTATAGCAGCACAATTTGTAACAGCTAGACCTTGGAAACAACCCAAATGCCCATCAACCAAGCAATGGATAAAAAAAGTTGTGGTCTCTTTATATAATGCAGTATGACTCAGCCATAGAGAAGGATAAACTGGAGACTTTCATAAGTAAATGGATGCAACTCAAGACCATGTTCATCAGTGAAATAAACCAGATGCAAATGTGTAAACATCATATTACTTCCCCAGTGTGAGATGCTGAAAGAGTAAATAAGATCCAAAATGTATAATAGATATTGTAAAATGGGAAGAAACCTCAAAAGGAAAGAGAAACTGGGATGGGGGAATGGAGAAAAGAAAGGGAAAAGCAAAAGCAAAAAAAAAAAAGTATATATATATATATATGAAGCTGGGAGTGGTGGTGCACGCCTGTAATCTCAGCACTTGGTAGGCTGAGGCAGGAGGATCATTGTGAGTTTGAGGCCAGCCTGGGCTACAAAGTGAGCTCAAGGCAGGCCTGAACTAGGTATCAAGATCCTGTCACAAAAAGACAAAAAAATAAAAAAAATTAAATGCTGATATCTTGTACTCTGAAGAACTAATTTAAAGATAACTATGTGCAATGTATTAACCATTATTACCCTCCTATCATATTGTATTGAAATTTTGTTTTTTGTTTTTTCTTTTTAAAATAAAAAATAAGCCAGGCATGGTGGCACATGCCTGTAATCCCAGCACTTGGGAGGCTGAGGCCAGAGGATTGTTGCAAGTTTGAGGCCAGCCTGGACTACAAAATAGTTCAAGACCAGCCTGAACTGCATAGTGAGAACCTGTCTCAAAAGACAAAATAGATAAAAAATAAAATGCCAGGTGTGGTGGCACACACCTGTAATCTCAGCACCGGGAGGCTGAGGCATGAGGATCGCTGTGAGTTTAAAACCAGCCTGAGCTACGAAGTGAGCTCAAGGCCAGCCTGAACTGCATAGGGAGACACTGTCTCAAAAAAGATAAAAATTAATTAATTAATTAATTAATTAAAACAAAATTATCCAAGAAAAAAACTGTCATTAGAAGCCAGTTTTCAATGAAGTGGTTTTATATAAAAACTGTATTTCTGTTTTGGTTGTGTGTGTGTGTGTGTCTTTGAGACAGGGTCTCACTATTCAGTTCAGGCTGGCCTTGAGCTCATTTTATAGCCCAGGCTGGTCTTTTTTATTTATTTATTTATTTTTTTATTTTAAAGACAAAAGAATGGAGACATATGAACCAGAAAAGCCATAAACAATACAGAAAATACAAAGTTATATAGAATATAGTAGGGAATTAGCACTGGATGTTGTGTTACATAGTTATCTTCACATTAGTTAACACAAAAACATTAAAGGAAATACCAAATTATAGAGAAGATAGTAGGGAATTTGCACTGGATGCTGTATAATATAAAGTTATCTTCACTTCTGTTAATACAAAAACGATTGAGGAAATACAGAATTATAGAGAACATAGAAGGGAATTA
>PVLD010003284.1:69493-123636 GCA_004027595.1 Dinomys branickii | reverse complement strand
CATCTGTTACACAGATGATGGCCCATTTGATCATTCAATTTTTTCTCCTCCCTCATCTCCATTGCCCTGCCACTCAATCAGTCATCTTCCCTGTGATAATAACTGTACTCCTGGGTTTATCTATATCCTTGGACTCTCACCTTGGGAAGAGATATAGCTGCCTCAGACTATACTATAACATACATGGGTTTATACAAACTGCCATGGTTGGAGGTGGGAAAGCACATATGCTCACAGCGGACCGCCCGGCTCCACCCTGTCATCATGCTATGGGTGGGGGCGGGTCCAGTCCCTGAGGTGCCCTGAGCGGGACCCTCAGCGGAGCAGCCACTGGTCTCACTGAAGAGCAGCAGCGGCGCAGCCGCGGGGCCCACAGCGGAGCAGCCAGGCTGGTCTTGAACTTGTGAAGATCCTCCTGCCTCAGCCTCCCGAGTGCTGGGATTACAGGTGTGTGCCACCACACTGGCCTGTTTGGGCTGATCTTTATTAGTGCATGTTTGCAGTAGGTGATGTCTCCATTCCTTGTTTGGAGTTGGTGGATGGACATAACACACCCTCTTTCATCCCCTTCCCTCTCTCCCTCCATCTCCTGACCCTCTGCCCATTTGAGAAAACCTATCTCCCTATTCCCTGTTATTTATCTTTTATTTTGCTCTTTACATTTTGTGTTTCTCATGGAAGAGACATCATGCAATAATTGTGTTTGTGTGTCTGGTTTACTCCACTTAACATTAAGTTAAGGAAAAGCGCATCCATTTTCCTACAACAGGGTCTCACTATGTAGTTTAGGCTGGCCTTAAACTGGCCTTGAACTTGCAGCAATCCTCCTGTCTCAGTCTCCTGGGTGTATCTGGCTAAAAGTAAAAAGCAAATTTCTGATTCCTGTCCAACATCGGGCATCTTGGTGTGAAGGACACCAGAAGTGGACACCAGTACCAGTGTGTGGAGCCAGCATGGAGGAAAGGGAGACAGTCAGCAAAGGGTGTTGTTAAGCTGGAACAGAAGTGTACCAAGCCCATGCTGTGAATGCGCCCACCCAGGGGAGAGGTGACAGAACGGAGTCTTTGTTTTACTTCCAACAAGAAAGGTTCCCTGTGAATCCATGTCTCCCCAGCGTGAGAATGCCACAGGCTAAGTGGCCACACAGCTGCCATGCCACTCATGTGACAACTTCGTGGCCACTACAGGCATTTGAGTCTTCAACCACTGGCTTGAGGCCTGGGGCAAGGCTGACTTTCCCAACACTGCCTGTCAGGCTTCTTCCTGCTCAGACCTCAGGATCGGGTGGTTCATCCAGAGCCCACCTCCTGTTCCAGCTTGGCCCCCTCAGGACCCCAGGAACTCAGCCATCCCTTTACCACAGACAACCAGATTTCTCTTGACACCCAAGTTGATGGCCAGGATAAGCAGGGAGCGTTGGGGCTCACTTTCTGTTGCTGTAAGGGGATACCCGAGATCAGGTAATCTGTAAAGAATAGAAGTTGATTTGGCTTGTGGTTCTGCAGGCTAGGAAGCCCAAGAATGTGGTGTTGGCATCTCTGTGGTGTCCGGTGAGGGCCTCAAGCTGCATCCTAACAAGGCAGAGGACGTCACCCTGAGAGACAGCAGCTTTCTGCGGAGCACTCACTTCTCCAAAACCAAAGCCCACCCTTGGTCATGGGTGGATCACCTCCACAGTCCCACTTCCCACAAGCCTGGGGCCTAAGGCCTTGGGTCCTGTCGCTCAAGGCAGGATGAGGGTAACATCAGTGGGGGGGGCCGGAGGTGCAGGAGCACGAGCAGCAGTCAGGCACTTCACCCCACCGTTGTCCTCTTCAGGACGCACCTCAGGGCATGATCCAATGAACAAATACCTGAAAGTCCAGAAGGGACAGCCAGGTGAGACTTAGAGCAAAGCCCAGGACAAGTGCCAGAAGAAGCCCTGAGCGCTCCGGGGCCCAGCCCTGCGAAGCCCCTGAGGTCCCTGCGTCTGGAGGTGAGGAGGGGCTGGGTGTCTTGGTTCCGCTTCTGTTGCTCTGGGGCTCTTCTCCCCGCCTCAGTGCGGTCTTTCCCTCAGCCTGACGCTCATGTGTTTAAGCAGCTTCCCTTCCAGGAGAAGGAGCCCTCTGCCCCCGGTGCCTGTGAGTGCAGAGGCTGGCGCCTGATCACTCAGAACATCACCCCTGCAGGCAGCGCTTCTCCCGGCCCCGCCTTCTATCCTGGCTGCTTTGAAGGGAGGCGTGTCCACAAGTGTCCCGAGGCCAGCAGTTTCCTGACACATGTCCCGCTTGGCTGGCAACAGAGAACAGCTGAAGAGACGCTGTCAGGACTTGCCTGAGGAAGCTCCAAGGAGCCATTAGATGCTGTTGCCATCTTGCAGCACCTTTGTCTTTCACAGTGATGAGATCTCAGTCCCTCACCTCGGTTCACATTGTCTCCACAGTGACCACCCCAGAAAGAGCAGCAGCTGAATGAGTGAGTGAAGGAGAGAGTGACCAAGCAATGATAAAGGTCAAGAAGCACTTGAGCCCATCGTGGTGGCACATACCTGTAATCTCTGCACTTAGGAGGCTGAGGCAGGAGGATCATTGTGAGTTCCAGACCAGCCTGGGCTACAGAGTGAGCTCAAGGCCAGCCTGAACTGCATAGCGAGACCCTGTCTCAAAAGGACAAAAAATTAAAAATTAAAACAAAACTTTGTTCTTTTGAAACTGCCCAGCTCTGTAACTGCTTCATGGTTTTGTAATTACTTTCTTGACTCCTGTAACTATGAGAGTGTAACTGGACAGGCCTGATCATAGCACTGTACCAAGCTTCATGACCTGATGGTCATTAATCTGTCCTTATAACCACTGATCTCACCCCACTAGTTAATCAGAACTGCCAGGCTGCTCTGTCTCGTCTTTGTATCTCCTGCTTGTGCATCATATAAAAGCCCCAGTCCAGTGAGATCAGGGTCTGATATTAGGGAATGATGCCGACCAGTGCCTGTAGATGTAAATAAATCTTCCTCCAAAGCCTGGGTGTTGTTTTGGTGTTTCTGCTTGCCGTTCAATAATGTGCAATCAAAACTACCATTTAGTTCTAGAAGATTTCGCCACCCTAAGGGAAGCCCCATTTGCCTGGCACAGGGAAAAAAAGCAACAGAAATAAGTTGCTCCCCAGGCCGAGTCCTGGCTGTGCCTGCTGGGCACGGACCCCATGCTGGGCTCGGGGTACAGGTGGGAGCATGGCCCCAGCCCCCGAGATGTCAGCCACTGGGTGAGAGTGGGTCTCCTGTGTCTGGCTTCATTTATCAACAGTTTCAGTGTGGCTTAACCCATAATCACCTGGACAGATTCCCATAGGGAACGGAAGACTCACACCCGCGCCAGCCCCTCCCTGCACATGCGCCACGGGGTCTCCAGTTAAAGTGGGCGGCCTTGCAGGTGCCCGTGTGACTCGCCAGCTCTGTCCTCCCTTCACTCAGCAGTCACTTGGCCCAGCTGTGGCGACAGCTTCCCGGGGATGCCCTATCGGCCACCCCAAGAGGCTCAGGGCTTCCACTGCAGCATGCTTGTCTCAGACACATGTGCAGGGGGCTGCAGCACAGCTGGGCCGGTGCCATGTGGGAGCTCTTACAGGCAAATGGAAGGAAGTACCACCTAGTGGTTTGGTCTGAGTTTGGTACTGGGCATGGCAAACAGGAGCACTGTTCCCCTAAGCTATACCCCAAGCACTTTTTATGTTTTATTTCCAGATAGGGTCTCATGAAGTTACCCAGCTGGGTTTGAATGTTCAACCCTCTTGCCTCAGCCTGCTGAGCGCTGGGATTATAGGTGTGGGCCTATAGCCAGGCTTAGCTCAATAAATTATTATTACATGTATGATGCAGTCTCTGTAGGAGTTAAAAACAGTCAGAGAGAAGACATTTTAAAATGACGGCTAAAGGATATATTAGGTGACAAAAGCAGGCTACCAAAGACAGATTCTGTACACTCCATTACTGTGAGACACATGATTATCTGGAACATGCACAGTCACAGGATTAGAAAGATGAAAGAAACTTGATGGTGAATCACATTCTATGCTTTGCCCTTCTCTGGCTTACTAACAATCACTTTATTTACTTATTTTTGTCTTTTTGAGGCGGGGTCTCGCTATGCAGTTTAGGCTGGCACTGAGCTCACTTTGTAGCCCAGGCTGGCCTCAGACTCGCAAAGATCCTCCTGCCTCAGCTTCCCCAGTGCTGGGATTACAGGCGTGCACCACCACGCTTGGCCTAATGATCACTTTAAAGTGCCAGAGGTGTTGCTCATTGTGTGGAGTACTTGCCTTGGATATTCGGAAGCCCTGGTTCAATCCCCGCCCCACCCAATCCCCAAACAAACTGACAAATACATCCCTTGCATAGCTCAGCACTGCGCAGCGGATAAAAGTGCAGCTCCAGAGCCAGGAGGCCTGAGTTCAAACCCCAGTTCCACTGCTGCCAGCCGAGGCTGCCCTGACTTCGAGTCTTCAAGTCTGAAATGGGGGTGAGGTGCCAGGGCCTGGCTGGGGCAGTGCGGCTGATGTGGAGACCATGGAAAGCTCCTAGCACTGAGCCTCACACGGCTATTCATCTTTACCTCACTGTCCTCTTTTTTTTTTTTTTCTTTTTTGAGACAGGGTCTCCCTATGCAGTTCAGTCCAGTCTTGAGCTCACTTTATAGCCCAGACTGGCCTCAAACTTGCAAGATCCTCCTGCCTCAGCCTCCAAGTGCTGGGATTACAGGTGTGCGCCACCACGCCCGGCGTTGATTCTTAATCTACCTTTGCAACTGAGGAGCAGCAGCAGAGGCAGAATCTTCTTTTTGCCCCTCTGCTCACCCCTCCTGCCAGCTCCCCCTGGCTTAGAAGCTCGACCTTCAGCCCCACTTGCCAGCACTCTGGAGGCGCTGTCCTCCTCGGCCCTTTCTGCGGAAGGCTTGGAAGAAGCACCCTCGCTAACACCAGTCTGCTGGCCCCGGAGCGAGATGCGGAAGTTTACAAAAGTGCATAAGCAAACGTTTGACTTGGGAGGCGAAACGGAGCAGAGCCCTGCCAAGGGAAAAGTAACAACAGAGCAGGGCATTTTGCAGGCAGCTCAGAGGCGAGAAAGGCTCATCACTGGGGCCCCCGTCATCCCGCCTTGTGGTTTCTTCATGTGGTCCTTTCCTGGGGAACGTCTCGCCTTGCGATGGGGCTGACGATAAAAAATCCAAGATGGCTCCTGTAGCCCCACAGACCCACCAGAAGCCGAAGAGAAAGCCTGTGGCCTTGCCAGCAGGGAACATGGAAAGGGAGGAGACGGACAGGAGGGAGGACGGGGGTTGGCGACCACGTGGGGCCTGGGACCCAGGGGTGGGGCAAGATGGATGTGTTTAGAGGTGATGGACGGCACAAGAGATGCGCAGGGTGCCGGCTGCTCTGGAAGTGTAAGTTGGTTTCTGTCTTCTCCTGTGGCCCTGACCAGAAGCTGGTTCGTATGGGCCACAGATTTCTCCAGACGTGGGCAAAGGCCAGATCAATGGACACGTTGCAGTTGTTACACACGCACGCACAACTATGGTTCAGATCAGCAGGGTCCCTGGAGTCTCGTGTTTGGGGGAGGGGCCTCTGGAAAGCGACCGGAACTCGGGCGCTGCGCTCCTCCTTGGATGGGGCCACGGATGACGTCATAGCTAGGCACGCTGTTACGAGCGTGGCCGCAGGGAGGCGGCGGGTCACCGGGGGCTGCTTTGGGGGTATACTCTCATCTCTCTCCCTGGCTCTCCTGCTCTGTCTGCTTTTGGCTGCCATGAGGTGAGCACCTTCCCTCTTCCAGGGCCCTTCCCTTCCGCCTGGAAGCTGACCAGCCGTGGACTGAGCCCTGACAGCTCCTCCTTTCCGTTGTGGTTTGAGTATTTGGCTCCAGTGAGGAGAAAGCTGTCTGTCTCTCTTTCTCTCTCTCTCTCACTCTCTCTCTCTCTCTCTGTCTCTCTCTCTCTCTCTCTCTCTCTCTCTCTCTCACACACACACACACACACACACACACACACACGCACACAGATGGATGCGATCTCCCCTCAGAAATCTCCAGCAGGTGTTGAATCCAAGGAGTCACGCGTGGGTTGGAGCCCCGCGAAGGGCGCTGGAGAGCATTACACTGCGAACAAGAGAAAGCAGGCAATGAAACCAAAGCTGTGATTCCTAGAAGTCCCCACTCCGCCCACTCCCCACAACCATGCTATCATTCCAGAATGGGAAATGAGCTCCTCCAGGATCAGGGAAGCAGGCGCCAAACCCAAGAGCAGGGTTTTATGCTTGCAGGGTGTGAATGTGGCATACGTGGAGCCAAGGCACCACTGAGGGGCCCCTGCTGTTCCCCGCATGTGTCTGTGGTCTTGGCAGGGCCCCCTGGGCCGGTCTGGGCTGCCCCCTTCTGTTGCTGGTCTTGGTGAGAGAACAGAGTGGGCAGGAATGTTAATTGTGACCAGAGGTTTTGTCTTGTTCTCACTTATGTGAATACAAGATGCCCAGAGAAAGAGAAAGTCAAAGGTATTGTCTCCTTCCCTACCGGGACCAGAGAGCAGTGCTCCTCATCCTGAACTCTGGCCTCAGCAGAGACAAGTCTATGACTTTGAAGACACCAAGACTGGTGGTGGGGAGCACAAAAAGCAAAACCTCCCTGAAGCAGCCCGGTGGTTCCCCTCAGGGTCCACCCTGTGATCTCCCATCAGCCCCCACACTCCCCACGTGTGTCCTGTGCTAAAACACAGGCTGCCGGGCCGGCCCAAGAATCTCAGAGGCAGCAGGTTCCCTGGGTCCAATGCTGAGAGCCCCCACTCTCCTCAAGACCTCCCTCGAAGAAACGAATTCTGTTGTCTGGAGTGGGATCTGGCGTGTGGGTTGTTAAAAGCACCCAGGGGGCCCTGGAGAGCCACAGCCAGTGGCGCCTCGGCCTGTCAGGGCGAGGCTTTACCAAAAGCATGATTCAGAGATCCACGCCGACTCCAGGGACAGCTCAGTCCTTGCTGTCTGCGCGCACAGCCTCTTGCAAGCCCGATCCACCTCCTGCCAAAGGGAAGCCTACTGTCCCTCTGGCAGCGCCCACTGCAGCCCCATCCTCTCCACACACCTGCTTTTCCACTTCTGTCTGGGTCAGGGTGTGCAGCACCCTCTGGCTCAGCGTGTGGACTCATGGTGTCTTGATGCTGTAGTTGTTTCTGAGTGTCCCTCCCTCTCCCCTCTCTCTGAGAGGGTCCTTTCTTCTATGTGCCCGCCGGGGTTCCGAGGTCCCCACAGCTGGCCCTCCTTATGACGGAGCACAAGGAGGCGGCCCCTGGGGGGATGCTCTGGGTGTGCAGGCACTGAAGCCCAAGGACAAGCAGGCACAGGTGGGGGGGTCGGGTAATGGGCCCTGCCTCCCTCCAGGGCCGGGCAGAAGGAGCTCTGGGAAGATTTCCACCCTGGAGAGCAGATGCTGGGGCAGTGCCTTCTGTTTGAGGGAGAGCTAGGTAGATCCCCATCAGGAAGGGGCACTCAGTGGCTGCTGGCAGAGGCTGCTGGAGGAGCCTCCCAGGGAGACAGGAGATGGCCAGGCTGCCACCCTGAGGCACAGCAGAGATGGACGGCACACTGTACCTGCCCCAGGCGAGCGACCTGCCATTGCTACTTCACTCTGCTGTCAATCCCCTGGGCTGAAGTGATCCTCAAGCCTCACCCTCCCAAGTAGCAGAGACTGTGGATATGTGTCACTCACTCAGCTTAGTACCTTTTTCAATTTGTCCCCTTTGGGGATTCATTTAAAGTCAAACTCTATGGCTTCTTCACCTCGTGTTAAATTATTACCAAGTATTCTTGTCTTCCATTTAATTTTAACATTATCTACAACCCAAGCAGGTCCAAAGTTCATGGGATCCAAGTTATTCAGTATCTCCTTTTTTTTTTTTTTGAGTCAGGGTCTCACTGTGCAAGCTGGCCTTGAACTCAAAGCAATTCTCCTGCCTCAGCCTCCCCAGTGCTGGGATTATAGGCATGCACCACCACGCCTGGCTCTCAGTGTCTCATTTAACCCTTCTAACAAGTCTGTTCTAGGGCTGGGGATATAGCTCAGTGGCACAACACCTACCTGGCAAGCATGAGATCCTGAGTTCGATTCCAGGTTAAAAGAAAAAGTCTACTGTAGATGCTGCCAGTGATCTTCATTTCAGGATGAGGCAACAAGAGGCTGGGGGAGGTCAAGCACCCTGCCTAAGTCGCAGATCTGGGTTAGCAGCTAACATCTATCAAGCTCATAATATATGCCAGACATTACTTTAGTAGCTTCCCACACACTGATTCATTTAAACTTCACAGTATTCCCAGAGACATGTATTAGTCAGCATACAGCAGGTTGTGCTGCAGTAACAAACAATCCCCAGAGTCCCAGGGCCTGCCCTACCGAAGGTTTCGTCTCGCACAAAGTCAGTTGTAGGTTCATGAGAACTGCTAGGGCACATGTTCTTCCTGTAGTGCCCCAGGAACCCAGGCAGGTTCCAGCTGGGCTTGGCCGATTGAACAGGTACAGAGGCACAGGACAGAGGGAGGGTCTGTGCTGCTCTTTTATGTTCTGCCCCAGAATGACTCATGTCCTTCAGCCCTGGGGCCATTAGTCAGAGCTAGTCAGGGGTCAGTGAGGTCACTGCCCAATTTCAGGGGGCAGGAAATGTGGGAGAGCAGAAAGAACTAGTTATCCCCATAGCAGGTTCCATTCTTAGGCTCCCCTACATTTTAAGATAAGGTCTTGCTATGTAGTCCAGGTTGTCCTTGAACTCATGCACTCCTCCTGCCTCAGCCTCCCAACTGCTGAGATTACAGACAGGCATGTGCCACTACATCAATCATCCCTGTTTCATAGACAAGAAAACTGAGACTGAGAATTGAGTACTTTGCTCAGTTTTCCAGGGCTGCCATCACCAATACCCAAGGCAAGTGGCTTAGATGACAGAAATTGATCGTCTCATGGCTCTGGAGGCTGCAGTCTGAGAGAAGGGTTGGCTACTTCCAAGGACTGTGATGAAGACGCTGTCTGACCTCTCCAATCCCAGTAGTTTGCTGGCGTCTTGGGCAAGCCCCGGCTTCTGAACATCACCCCAATCTCTGTCTCTAGCTCCACGTGGCTTCTCCCTCAGGTGCGCCTGCTCCAAATGTCCCCTTCCCACGAGGATGCCAGTGGGGCTGGATTCACGTGCTCCCCACACCAGGGTGACCTCATTTTAACTAATTACATCTGCAAGCACTCTGTGTCCAAAGGCCCCACTCCAAGGCCCTGGGAGCTAGAACTTGAGCATGAATTTGGGGGACTCAATTAATCCAAAACACGAGTTTGAGGTCCCATCAATAAGTAGAATAACGTGAACCTTGAGCCCGTCTAACAGTGACTGCCAGCCAAGCCTCCTCCGAGATGGAAGGGACATGGATATTTGGAGCCTATGGGTGACGGGAATGAACTCTGTGCTTGTAGCTCCCCAAGACAGGTGCCCCCCCACGCACAACAACTGCCCCTACTGAAAGGCCAAAATCCGCCCAACGTCTTCAAGGACAGTGCTGAGGCCTTGGGGAAAGTCGTACTCCTCTCCGTGCCTTCTTCCCCCACCCACGTGGGGTGCAGCATTTGCTGACAATGGTGGTGCTGAGGTCTTTTCGGTCAGGGTCCCATCCACACATCTGGTCTAAAAGGAAGCCCCTCCGCCTTCCCCGCCTTTGCCAACTGGGACGGTGACCCAGTCCCTGGGGAGGTGATGTCACACCAGACCTCCATCTGGAAGGAGGGGTGCCCTGGGGTCTGACAGAAAGCAGAGCCAGTGATGGGGCGTGGGAGGGCACAGGCGTGCACGTCCGGGCCTGTGTATGCACTCACCAGCACCCGCCCTCCACATGCCTCCTCCCAACTCTCAGCAGGCTGCAGAGTCCATTTTTGCTTCCTGCTTTTGGTTTGTGAGACAGGGTCTCATCACGTAGTTGCCATGGTTTGTGTCATGGCAGGTTTCCCAGATGGAGGTTTTCAGAGGTGGCGGAATCCAGAGTGTGGGACTGACTCACAGCACAGTGCTGGCATTAGGGTGATGGGGTTAAGGGTGGGGGCTGCTGGCTCAGTCCACTGACTGGATTGGCATCGCCCTAACCCTGGTAGACCAGATACAATATAGGGGACAGAGAGGCTTGTCTCTTCTTATTGCTTTTGCTGTCTTCCATGGCCATAAACTGCTGCCCCTCTGCCAAGCCACCCTGCCTTGGAGCCAGATGATTATGGACTGAAACCTCTACAAACTGAGCTAAATACACCTTTCCTCCTTTAACTTTGGGTGCTGGGTATTTTGTCACAGCAACAAGAAAAATAACTAAGTATAGCCTGGTCTAGCCTCAAACTCATAGAGATCTTCCTGCCTCAGCCTCTCAAGTACTAGAATCACAGGTGTCCACCCCAATAGCCTGGCTTTTCTCTGTTTTCTTAAATTTTCAACTTCATCGAGAGCCTTCTCCAGGGAGTCCCCTGGCCAGGTCAAAAAAGCAGTACTGGACTGGAGCAGGATTCCTCTCAGCCCAGGTGAGATGAAGATAATCAGAGTTTTACTATCTAAGAGTCATTTTGTGAGTGACTCCTATGGCCCCACAGAAGCACCTTTGTCCTTCTGAGCCCCAGTTCCAATGGGTCTAATGTAGCCAGTGGACAGGGGAGGCCCTGATGATGAGGTCAGTTTTATATTCATGCTGTGAGGGCCTCACAGTTCCCAAAACAACAATAATGTGCAATGTATGCACCAGAAAAATTAAAAACCTTTTCCCTCAAAAATATAGCCAGAGGTGGGTGTGGTGGCATGCGCCTGTAATACCAACACTTGGGAGGCTGAGGCAGGAGGATTGTCGTGAGCTTGAGACCAGCCTGGGCTACAAAGTGAGCTCAAGGCCAGCCTGAACTGCATAGTGTGACCCTGTCTCAAAAAGACTCCCCAAAATAAAGAGATTCTCTGAGGGCTAAGATGAAGCTCTCTGGGTGGCCCATGTTTATTTGGTCATCAAACAAAGGAAAGGGATACTGAAGAAGTAGGAATCTAAGCAGGACCTTCCAAGGGCTTCTCCAAGTACTATGTTAATTCGGGAGAACGATGTTATCTCAGAAAGGCCTTCACTGCAGGACTGAGATACCTGCAGCTGCAGCCTTTATCTAGTTAACTGGGGTTGGAGCCAGGTGTCCTCAGCTATGCCCCCATCTTCTCCTTTGAGGCATCACGGCTTCACACACCACTACAGGCCTCAGTGAGCCGGGACCAGTGACTCATAGAGATTCACTTACTACGAGTGTGCTGCCCATCTCCAGACAAGTGGCCTAGGCCTTGGACAGGCTCACAGGTAAACAGGGAAAGCCAATCGGTTAATTTAAATCCTGCTCAGAGCTGCTTCATAGTGGTCTCCATCACATGCCCCTGTGGTGTAGACGGGATGGAAACCCAAGTCCATAAGGGCCAGAGACCCACGCTCGGGGGCAGAAGCTCCTCTCTCAGTCCTGCCAGGCTGCCTCAGGGACAGCACCCTGAACAATGGACATGTATTCCTCTTTGGTTATGGAGGCTTCGAAGTCCACCATCAAGGAGCTAGCAGTCACTGGAGAGGCCCCTTCCTCCCAGACTAGCTGTGTCCCCAGGCAGGGGAAGGGACAGACAAGCTCCGTGGACACCTGCGAGGGCTGTGACTGGTCCCCCTCGGATCCCCAGCACCTTCCTACACTCAGGGATTAGGTTCAACACAGGGTAGTATGTGGGCACCCGAGGACCATGGAGAGCGCAGCTGACTGCTGGGACAGGGCAGCCGGGCACGGCCACAGCTCTCCCAGGTGATCTGCGTGTGACCTCTTCCCAGGGCAGGAGCGCAGCCCCAGAGCACCAGATTGTGAGCTTCTGGGGTGCGGAGCCAGGCCTGGTAGGACCGGCAGGAGGGAGAGGGAGGAACACGGAGCCACATGCTGATCTCCCCACGACTGGCCCAGAAACACGCGCCCAAGGCACATGAAGACCCGACTATCTCAGTGACAGGAAGTGCACTCCCTGCAGACGGATCTGGGGCCAGAAGCAGACCTTCCAGTGAAGTAGTGTACTGGAGATCAGTGGAGGAGTCCAGAAGGGAGGAAGAAAGGAAGCAGGAAGGAGGGAGAAAAGAGAATGAAGCCCACGTAGAGACGAAATAAAAACGTATTTTATTAAAAATAAAAACAAATATTTTACAGTGGGGTGTGGTGGAGATGAAGCCACAAGTGCAAGCTCAAGGCCAAACTGGGCAGCTCAGTGAGGCCTGTCTCAAAATGTAAAGGATAAAATTCGATCAGGTGTGGTGGTGCTTGTCTGTAATCCCAGTACTTAGAGGAGGCTGAGGCAGGAGGATCGCCATAAGTTCAAGGCCACCATGGTCTACATAGTGAGTTCAAGCCTGAACTACATGTGAGATCCAACAAAAATTAATTAATTAATTAATTTAAAAGGTTTTAAAGGGCCGGGGATGTAGCTCAGTGTGAAGGCCATAGATTCAATCCCCAGTACTAGAAAAACAAGTTTTATAAACTGTTATGGATAAACTCTCACAGCTACTTGGGTGTTCACCCCAGTGGAGAGAGATAATATAAACATCTGAACAGGACCCTCAACCAGAACCTTATGTCTCATTCAAAATGGAGCAGAGGTCTCAGTGTAAAACATAGCACTCTAAAACTCTTAGAAAACCAGGCATAGTGGTGCACATCTGTAGTCCCTCAACTAAGGAGGCTGAGGCAGGAGGATCAGTGTGAGTCTGAGGTCAGCCTGGGCTACAAAGTGAGTTCAAAGCACTATATGGCAAGGCAAGACCATCTCAACAAACAAACAAAAAACTATTGCTATAGAAAGAGGAAAAAAACGGAGGGGAGGGGAAAAATAAAAGAAATTCTCCTACACAAACTTCCCCAGTGCAGACTCCAGGTCTGTTCCCACCTGAGGGCTGGGGACCCCCAGTCCCATCTCGCCACAAAGCACTTTCCATCCACCTCCTTAGCAACAATCCTCCTCCTCGCACCCTAGGCTGCATCTCACTGTGGCTCTAACTGATTCAAAAACTCAACAAAATAAACCCCAAACTTAAGAGCAGAACCGTTAAACTTGAAGCTCTGCCCTCTGATCTAGTTTTGCTTTTTAAAAAAATTTTGTGGGGCTGCGGACCAATCCCAGAGCCTCACCCCTGGCGCATTCGCAGCAAGCAGCCCTGCCACTGAGCTACAAGCGCAGGCCTCAGGCGTGGGAGCAGATGTCTCCAGCTGGTGACACCACAGCACTGTGAGCCCAGTCCCGAGCCCAGCTCGGGGAGCCAGCCCCGGCAGCAGCCTGAGCGTCCGTGGCTGGGGCCTTCCCGTGTTTACCGCCATAGCAGAGCAAGGCTCCCTGTCGGCCCGGGAGGCGCAGGTCCATGAGAACAGGGGTCTAGGGTAGGGCTTCCCCTTCTGCAGGGGAAGAAGTCGCTGCCACAGGCCATGTGGGGCATGGCCTCCTCCTTGCTGCCCCCCCAGCTCCCTGCCTGGGAACACACATGCACTCACACATGTGCAAACACATGGTGCACACATGCTTGTATTTGCAACCTCCCAGGAAGTATCAGAAGGAAACAAGGTATTTCCTGAGTCTATGAATGGGCTCGCAGGATCCCTATACACCTGAAGTCACATGCAAAATTGTAGTGTGGGCGCATAGATGGGTGTGTAAGGCACAGGCACACATAAGACCAGCAGCATTATTTGAAGGCTCAGTGCAAAATGCAAATATGGGTCTCTTTGTTAAGAAAAAAATGAAGACTTTCTTTTTTTGAAGATTTTCAAGACAAGTGCTACATGATGCAATCTATAAAAGGTGATCTTGAGCTGGGCATGGTAGTGTATACCTGTAATACCTGTATTTGGGAGGCTGAGGCAGGAGGATCTCTGAGTTTGAGGCCAACCTGGGCCACATAGAGATCTTGTTTAAAAACAACAAACAAACAAACAAACAAATAAATAAATGTTAGCTCTTAGAAGCTGAGAGTCAAATAGTGCTTGCCAGAGGCTGAGGGCAGAGATAGGGTCAGTCCATGGGTAGTAAGTCAGCGAGATAGGACCAAGGAGCTCTGGGCATTGTACACTGTGGTGATTATAGTGGTGATTATAGGTAACAATTATCTACTCTACATTTTAAAAAGCTAGAAGAAAAGATTTTGGAAGTTGGCACCACAAATAATCATTAAACATTTAAAGAGATAATGTTTAACCTGATCTAACGGCCACACAATGTACACGTATCTAATACTACACAGCACCCCATTAATATATACAATTTTCAAGTTTTTGTGGATCAGTTAAAATTAAAAAAAAACATGAATTTCTTTTTTTGTCTTTTTGAGCCAGGGTCTTGCTATGCAGTTCAGGCTGGCCCTGAGCTCACTTTGTAGCCTAGGCTGGTCCCAAATGTGCAATGGTCCTCCTGCCTCAGCCTCCTGAGTGCTGGGATCACAGGCATGTGCCACTGCGCCCGGCTCACATGATGAATTTCACGGTGGCACCATCTTGACAAGAAACCCAACTTGCTAGGCTACCTGAGCCCAGAGCCGAGCACCTCTCACTCCGTGTCAGAGGCTACCAAGGACCTGGGCTGTGCTCCTGCTGCCTCTTTTCTGGTTAGAGGACTCTGGGCTTTTGTTAGCCTCTCAGAGGGCTCTGTGGTTCTCAGAAAGTTCCGAACTGTTGGGAGCAGAAGGTGACAGCCAGAAACGCCTGAGTTTGAGTCTATCTAAGGGGCCTAAATCAGCCTGGACCTCTGAGCAGCTTCCTCGTCTGTAGGACCGGGACTGTACTAGTAACTCCCCTGCAGGGATACTGGAAGTGTAAAAAGCTGAGCAGAAGGTGCATTTAAAACACCTGGTAGGTGCTGGGCATGGTGATGCACACCTGTAATCCCAGCAGCCGGGAGGCTGAGGCAGGAGGATCGCAGCAAGTTCAAGACCAACCTGGGCTACACACTGAGACCTGTCTCAAAAAAGAAAACAAAATAAGACAAAAAAAAACCCCAAAAAACCAAAAAAAACCCCAAGCCAAAGTAGAATAAAATAGCCAGCAGGTGGTTAGATAATAGCCAGTTGCTACTTAGGTCTGAGGTCACCTTGAGGACCCCACGCCCTCCTGTTAGTCCAACCCTAGCCAGACATGCCTTCCTCTGTGTCCTCACCAGGGCCACAGAGGGCCCGGCAGGGCTCTGGGGACTCGCACTGGCGCTACTGTCATGCTCTGATGGGAGAAGAGATGGAGGCCTGCGCGGGCCTGGCGGGCCTTCCCTGGGGCAGCCCTGTTGGCCCACCTGGCTGGTGTGGTCTGCTATACCTGGGCCACAGCAGTGAGTGACAGGCAGCAGCAACTTGAGAGGCCTGGGGCTGCGGTGGTGGCTTTTAGGCTGAGCTTGATGGTGCCAGGTCCCCAGGGCACTCATGGCTTCTGGGTCCAGGGTCACTCTAATGGAGCTAATTTCCTGGAGGTGCAGCCACTCTCCCCCTCTAGTACCCCATGGTGGCTCTGCAGGGCTCCCTGAGCCACCTCCTCGGGTGTCCCCATGGGGTCTGCAAGTGCAGCGCGAAGAAGAACCTGTTCCCACATCATTTCCCCCTCACCCTACTCCAGCTCTTCACAACCCTCCTGCCTGGCTTGGGGCAGACTCCCAGTGGGGACACAGAAGAGGGACATGGACTCCTAATGTGACCTCAGGGGCACCTGGAGCCTCTGGGGTCCCCCTTGCACATTTGTACCACGCAGGAGAGGTCCTGGGCGCAGCCACCGTGTCCAGCACGTGTCCATGGATGACCAGAGTGAAGCTGGCAGGGCTCAGGTGTAAAGCGTCTGCCCCGCACCACGGGGTCCCCATTCCAGCTTCAGTCTCTGAAACAAAAGAAAGAGGACAGAGAGAGGTATCAGCCAACTGCCTCTCAAGAGGGCAGCAGGTGACTGTGGGCTGCAACAGAGCTTCTATGAGCAAGAAGGCCTCAGTTCTCCAGAGCTAAGCGGCTGACACAGGAAGGTGTCTAGGGAGTTTTCTGTGGGAGAAGCAACGCCATCTTATTATGTTTATTTTTATGGGTACATTTTTGCAGTACATAATGATTATGTTCATTATAGAGAGTTGATACACACACATGACATTTCTTAATTCTCCCAATACCTTTTTTTTTTTAAAGAAAGGAAACATTTTTAAGTACAAATATAAGCCAGATG
Organism: Dinomys branickii; assembly: GCA_004027595.1. Lineage (NCBI taxonomy): Eukaryota > Metazoa > Chordata > Mammalia > Rodentia > Dinomyidae > Dinomys > Dinomys branickii. The sequence goes on along the minus strand of PVLD010003284.1, from coordinate 107,393 downwards.
GCTGGGGATATATACAGCCGCACAAGCCTGGCAAACACAAGATCCTGAGTTCAATTCCCGGTACAAAGAAAAAAAGAAAAAAAGAGCCAGGCATGGTGATGTGCGCCTAAAATCCCAGCACGCTGGAGGATCACAAGTTCAAGCCCAGCCAGGGCAACTTAGTAACTTATCAAGATCCTGTCTCAAAATAAGTAAATAAAATTTTAAAAGGGCTGAAAAAGTGGTTCAATGTGAAGTCCCTGGCTTCACTCCCCAGTACTGAACATTGCGAAACACTACCTGTACTGTAAGTTGCTTATACACAAACAAACTACTGCCTACAGACATACACGGCCAGGGAAAGGTCTGGAGAGATGGACGTCCACTGCCCCAGAGGCTGCCTGTAAGGAGGCCAGGCCACAGGCTGATCAAGGACAGCTTTCATGCCACTCTCTGGAGGGCCTCGCAGGGCCAAGAAAGCCTGTCCCTGCCCCCAGGCCGCAGGGCCTAGGCCAGGCCGGTGTGGGGCTGGAAGTTGGAACGGCTATAAATCACCGGCTGCCTGCCCCCCCCCCGACGGGAAACTGCTAGGACCAGCACTTTGGCCCCACTCTCAAAGCAACAAGGTGAGTGCTGTGGGGTGAACTGCAGAGAGTCGCCGAGGGTCTGAGGCTTCCCGGCCCGCAGCTAGGAAGTGAGCAGCCAGGGTCAGGGGCACTGCAGGAAGACGCCAGACTCCTGGGCCAGAGACAGGTGAGCAGAACTGAAGGGGCCTGGTCCCGGCCTCTTGTCTGCGGACAGCTTTGGGGGCCCCGGGGTGTGCTGCACTCACTAGCGGGTTTCCAGCACCTGTGCCCACCCTTTGCTTCGTCTTTCTGATCCCAAGAGGCGAGCGCATCTTCCCTGGAGGGAGGCCCCCTCTCTTCCATTTGCTACACCAGCCTCTTTGCAGACGGAACCCAGAACAAGGGCTGGCAGGACACGAGCAAAGGCCCAGAGGTGGGGAGAGTTGCTCCCCCAGGTTGACTACAGGGAGGGCGAGGCACTTCCCCAGAGCCGCTGCGCCAGGACAAAGCAGACTCCAAAGCCTCTTTTTCCCTCCTGCCTCTAGAGTGGGATGGCGCTCCAGCCTGGGAACCGAAGGACCACACCCAGCGCCGCCTCAGAGGGAAAAGTCAGCCCCAGTTCTCCCGGGTGCACTTGGCGGGGCTGAGGGCACAGGGCGGCCTGTGGCTCAGCAGGGCGGCCACTGTCTTCCCGCCCCGCCCCCAAAGATGGTCTGAGCAGGGAAAGCTCCCCCAGTGCCGGCCTTGGTCACAGAGCAGCTGGAAGGACTGGACAGCTATAGACCGCATAAGTGCCGTTTTCTTTCCCAAAGGGTGTGTGTGGGAGGAGTCATGTTCTATATTTATTTAAACACAAAATTTATTTATGGAGCAAAAGGAGTGGGTGTTGGCATTCAGCACCCAGTCAGGAAATGGTCTAGCCTTGTTTTCGTCTCCTCAGAGCACCTTGTCCCCCGATGACCTAATCTGGTGGGTTTTTTTTTTTTTTTGAGACAGTCTTACTATGCCGTTCAGGTGGGCCTTGAACTCACTATATAGCTCAGCCTGGCCTCAAACTCATGGTGATCTTCCTGCCTCAGCCTCCAGAGTGCTGCAAAAACAGGCATATACCATCATACCAGGCTTCCCCCTCTCAGTTTCCTGCTGGCCACCAGGGATGGTGCTCCTCTGCCTCTGTGCCCTCAAACACCCTCTGCAGTGGGCCCAGGTCTGTACCCTGGGGGCCAAGGCAGCGCTATGACTGGGGTCTTGCAGTACAGAGCCTACGCCCCTTACCCAGGACATATTCCATGTGAGGCCTTTACCACCACACTCTCATTTTAACTCCACAGGTGGGGAAACTGAGGCTCTAGTGCCTCCCATGGCCCGGCCTCACAGCTGGGGGGTCAGAGATGGCACTAAAACACAGGTCTTCCACCCCTAGGCCTGGCCTCACACCCTAAGGCTTCCGAACAAGTGTCCCAAACTTGCAGCCTGTGCCCGATGCCACCTGGCTCCTCCTGTGTTGTGACAGCCCTGGTGTCCTCTCTGAAGCAAGGACAGCACAGGGCGCCTCATCCTCAAGATTCCCAGGGTGTCCCATCCCCCTTCAACTGAACTTTGTGCTGCTGGTCTGGAAAGGCCAAGAGGGTCAGTGACAGGCCCAGGGCCCCTCGTGAGTCACACCAGGGCCAGGACGAGGTCTGCACCCCCTTGGGGCTGGGCTCCGCCCCTCACCTCTGCATTGCAGCCCCTACAGAGAAGGACTGGCAGGGGGACACCCGGTCCCAAGGCAAGGCTGGAAAACTGTGCTCTCTCCCCAGAGGCCATCCTGGGAAGTCTCACATAAGCTCCCAGAGCCGAGGGGGAAATTACAGGGTAGGGTGGCACTGGGATAGGACGGCAGGAGGAGCAGCAGGCCGCCCCCGCTTCCCTGCCAGGGCGTGACACCTGCAGCCCTGTGTTTGGAGACATTACGGGGCACCACTGGAGAAGCTGGGCTCAATGTCCAGGGAAGCACCTCAGGGTGGAGAGGACCCTGGGGAGATTGGCCACCTCCAGGAATGAGGGGCTGCTCTCACCTCTGCTGGAACCTTCTCAGGAGGCCTCACCAACACGGCTGCCAGAGCCAGCGTTGGCCCTGCCTGGCAGCTGTGCCACAAACAATGGGCTTGGGTCAGTGTCTCCATTGGGAAGGGCCCATCCGAGGAGGGGACTGAAGGGACCACAGGCAGGACAGTCCAACGGGTGACTGTCGCCCACACTGCAGGGGGCTTAGCACCTCTGGCCCTCCCCGTGGCAGAGCTCTCTTGCACCCAATGCCACCTCCCCACCCTCCAGTCATCATGACGGTCAAAAAAAGACCAACAAATATGTCTTTTCTTACAACCTTTTTTTGTTTTGTTTTGAGAGGGAGACTCACTATATAATAACCTCAGGCTGGCCTTGAACTCACTATGTAGCTTAGGTTAGCCTTGAACTCATTGCGGCCCTCCTGCCTCAGCCTCCTATGTGCTGGGATTGCAAGTGCACACCTCTGTGGCTGACAAAACATGTGCTTAACACGGTTCCAAGCAGTGTCCGCACAGAGAACCACTCAACCGGAGCCTATCGGGAGCCCAGCGGGAGCCCAGCGGGAGCCCAGCGAAAGGAGGTGTTGGAGTGTGTGTGTGAGGACAGGGCCAGGGGCTGTGGATGTGGGAACGGAGGGGCGGAGGGAGGCAGGGCATCCACAGCAATGCACCTGCGAGTGTCATTCTTGTAGTTACCAAAGTTATTAAGAGGAAAACCTCTCGAACATGATGCGCTATCAAAAAAATGTGATGAACTAAGAGGCAGGAAGGAAAAGAGGGAAGGAAGTGGGGAAGGAAGGAAGGAAGGAAGGAGGGAGGGAGGGAGGGAGGAAGGAAGGAAGGAGCGACAGAGGGAGGGAGAAACTGCTCTGCAGACCAAGCCCCTGGCCCTAGCCTGACGCGACCTCCTCCAGCCCCTCTAGCGGCCGCTCCAGCACCTGCCAGCGAGTACTGTGCTCCTAGGCCATAAAGAGCCCTTTCTCCCTGGCTGTTTGTGTTGGGCTCTGCTCACCTCCGCAGCAGCACAGGAGTGGCGCGGGGCCCCTGCCCGCACTGAAGGGCTCACTTTGTGACCTGCAGCTCAGCTGGCCGGGCCCAGGGGCCGCTGAAGCCAGCTGCTTCCCCTCCCACTGTCCAGGAGGCAAACAGGACCCGTGGGGCCCACTGCCCACTCTCCCCGCCCCGGCCCGGCCTGGTCCTGACTCCAGGATGAACACTCAGGCCCTGTTCTTCCTCTGGCCACGACATAAATCACTCTAGCCTCAGCCAGGTCCCCTGGAGCCTGCATGATGGGGCCACTGGCCCTCCTGCCTGCGCACCCCAGCCAGCCTGCTCCCATGGCCCTGGCCCGAGGGCTGCGGTGAGGCGGACACTGGTTCCTCTGCAGTGCCACAGCAGGGACGGTCCCTGCGACACGGTTCTCACCTGTCCACGCTGTGCGTACTTCAACACACCCTGCTGCTCCACAGAGCAGCAAACAGCTACAAAGACACAGGAGAAAGCCAGGGTGGTGCAAGCCTGTGATTCTAGCACCCGCAGGCTGAGGCAGCCTGACCTATGTGGGGGGATCCTGTCTCAAACCACAAAACAACACAGGAAACCTACACCCATGAAGACAGGGACTAGAGGGTCACGATTTTGCTGCAGAGGTGTTTCGCACAATTTAAAACACAGGAACATTAGAAGCCACCCGAATGTCAAGCAACTGGGGATCTGAGTGAACAAACAAAGAGGCAACAAAATTGAATATTATGCAGCCATTAATAATGAACTGACAGCTTTGGAGCCTTGTTACTTAGAAAGGTTTTATTTCTAGACCCTCATGCCAGATTCTTGTATGTCTTCCTGGGGCCATTTCTCCAGGAAAGTGGGCTGGCGGTCCCAACTGCTGAGTCCCCCTGCTCTCGCAGGGTGTGCAGAGCCCCAGCCAGCCATTTATGTCAGATAGAAATGGTGTCCTGTAAAATCACTTTTATGTATGTGGATAGTGTGGACGCCACACCACAAAATCCAAACTCCCATACCGCAGAAGCGTAGAAATGGAAGCCAACTTCTTCCTCCTCCTCCCAGCGTAATCTGCGGCCTTATCACGGTGACTATATCGGCCAGATGTTTTTCAGGGACCAAAGCAAAACCATGCACACGTCCAGTCTCTAATCCCCAGTATGTGAGGGAGAGTGTGGGGCAGCTCCGGGATGGAGAGCACGCCGAGGGCTCTGGACAAATGCAGGGACAGCAGCTGTTCCGAGTGCGGCAGTTTCCTCCCTGGGGTGGGGTGAAGGACAGCCTTGCCGGGTGGAGGCTCCCAGCTGTCAGATGCTCTGCTCTGAGGAACCTCACAGCCGAAGAGACGGTAGAACGAGGTGGGGTCAGGAACGCTCCGTTCGCCTCTCCTGGAAAAGATGGCCAGTGACACCCCAGTCAGCCCCCAGTGGTGAGCCATCTGGACCAAGCAGCAGAATATCTGGAGGCTACGGAAACCAGGATGAGCAGGAAACTGTCCACACAGCCAAGCCGGGGACCCTTACTCCCCCCCGCCCCCACAACCACGTACATACCCCGCAGTGTCCCGGTTATTGGGCTGAGGACCAGGTCCCCCCAAGATGTAGTACCCTAAAACAATCACTTATCACCTCTAGGCTTCCTGTGAACCAGGAATCCAGATGGGCTTAGCTGGGTGGCGCTGGCTCTGGGTTCCATGAGGTCACAGCAGGTGGAGGCTGGACTGGCCAGGTCACAGCCAACCACAGCTTTGTGTGTTGTACCAGCCACCCCTCGCCCTGCGGTTGCCTCCTGGGTGACAGTGGGCTTCCCAGCAGCATGGCAACCTCAGGGCTCTGCACACAGCGCTCCAGCCTAGCGGCACAGTCCTTGCAGAAGGCCAGAAGCCATCGGTGTCACTCCTACTGCTCTCTGTTGGTTATAAGCAAGCCATGGGCCCACTGCGTCCAAGGACACGGGACACAGACTTCATCTCTATGTGGAAAGAGGGTCACGGTCACTCAGTAGCACGTTGATTGGGAGTTTGTCTCAGCTGTCTCTGGAAAACAATCTTCCCACAAGGGCCCCACCAACATCCAAGGCAGGCACAGACAAACTCATGTCAGCAGAGCCCTGGCACCCTCAACCATCTGACACTGGCACCTGCACACTTCCTTCTGCCTTTTTTTCTTTTTTTTGGTACTGGTAATCAAACTCATGACCTCAGGCCTGCCAGGCAAGCACTTATACCGCTGAGCTATATCCCCGGTCCTGCAGACTTCCTTTTATCTACACAAAGGTCAGCAGAACTGTGCTGGCACAGGACCACCAGGTGTCAGGCAAGAGATGGGCTTTGGCAGTGGCATCCTAGTCAGATGGCAGGGCTGACTGGGGACAATGATGACTCCCCAGTTTTGGAGTTTTTTTGGTGGTACCAGGAAGCGAACTCATGACCTCATGCTTGCAAGGCAAGCACTGTGCCACTGAACAATATCTGCAGTCCAACTCCCGAGTTTCTGATGCTGGGGGCTGAACCCGGGGCAATGCACATGCTCAGTGGCCTCGAGCGGCAACTCCAGGCTTAGGTGCCCTTTTGAATTGATTTTTACCCAAGTTGGCTGATTGAGAAAAATGAAAAGAAACAGGAAGGTGAACCTGCTGACGGCACTGACAGAGAAGGTGTTCGCTGCACTCCTGAAGCAGTGAAGACTAACAAGAGGGCAAAATCAAATGATGGGAGCCAGGAATCCCGGCACTCTGGGAGGCTGAGGCCGGGTCACAAGTTCAAGCCCAGCCTAGTCAACTCAGTGGCATGCTGCCTCAAGATAAAATTTTTAAAGGGATGAGGATCTAGTTTAGTGCAAAGGCCCCGAGTTCAAGCCCTAGCACCAAAATAAATAAATAAATACATACAAATGTATAACTGAAGTGTTTCCCTCTAGTTGTGTAAATATTTAAACATTTCTATAATAAAAGGAAAATGTGTATTATATACTGGGAATATATCACTAAGAACTGCATCTAGCGCAGGGTCCTGAGTTCAATCCCCAGTACCGCCAAAAAAAAAAAAAAAAAAAGAACTACATCTAAAAGTCAAATTATGATGCTATAGTGAAGTTCCCAGCAATGCCTCCTCTCTGTAACTACTACACATTTATCCTAGAACTTTTTTGCTAGTACTAGGAATGGAAACAGCCTTGCAAATGCTAAGCAAGTGCCCTGCCACTAAGCTACATCCTCAGCCCTTCTATAGTTTACTTTATTTTGAGACAGGAGTCACTTAAGTTGCCCAACCTGGTTTCAATTTTGCAATCCTCCTGCCTCAGCCTCTCAAGTCATGGAATTACAGGGGTGCAGCACCACACCCACCTATCCTAGGGCTTTTTAAAGGACTAACTGTTTTCACCTGTTTTCCTGATATCCTTAACTCCCTTGTGAAAATACAGAATTCTGCTTGCAAGAAAAGTGTATTATACATGTGCAGCAGGTCTTTTAGCCATAGCAGGCAGGGCGGGGGTGCCTATTTTATATGGTCTGAAATTTTTCTTGCTATGTGCATGTGTCAATATTTTTAAGTTATTTGATTAATTTGCATTTTTTTAAGTCACCAAACCACCATTGTTGGCTCTTCCTTTTTTTCTGTAATATTTTTCTGCTGCTTTGAATTTGTGTCTGCTCAGGTAGCAGCTGTCATAGTGGACGAGAGATAGCAGGCATCAAAGAGTAACAGCAATTTTAAAGGAGCAAGTTCTGACTTGACTTGAAAAGCCTCTTGCGCTGGGCTCCAGATCCACACACCTCCCCGCCTTGCTGCTAAAGGCCTTGCTTAAAACACAATGCTTGGCGCGCCCTCTGCTGGCGTCTGGCAGAAGTGTAAGATCAGTATTTCCTGTGCTCAAAAGAAGCTAATTTTTAAAGGTTCTGCTACAAGTCACAAACTGGGGCTCCAAAGGCCAAATCTGATTTACAGACGTGTTGTCTACAAATGTAGAGGCCATGGATCACAGTGCTTTGAGAGGTTTTTAATACGTTGTCAACAACCTAGGTATTTTACACTAACATCTAGATTTCTGGCTTCTTTGGAGAACAGCTTCTGATGATCTCCAGGGCTGAGCCCTGCACCCCCAGTCACCTGCTTGGTCTCTTGCAGATGCTTCAGATGGTGCTCAGTTGTCACATTCACGCGGCCCTGGAGTGGGAGGGATCGTATCTGCCTGTGAATACTCACACCCTTCTGGAAACTTCCAACATGGCCTTCTCTGGAAACAGGGTCTTTGCAGGTGCAATTAGTTGAGAATCTCAAGATAACTCTGTCCTGGATTTAGGGTGGGTCCTAACTCCCAGGACTGCTGTGTTCTGGAAGCGGGAAGGCAGGAACTGAGGACAGCCCTCATATGACTATGTTCCCAGCAAGCTGCATGCACTTTGGGCCTGGAATAGAGGCATGTGTCTGGGTGGAGTCGAGAGGCTGGAGTTAAATAGTGAAGGGTCCAAATCTTTAAAATCCCGTTTCCAGCCATGCTGAGTGACAATCTGACATCTTCCACGTCCCTGGGTTTTCCTTGAAGCTAAGCTACTCCACTCTCCTTTTGCATGTAAGACTGCTGCTCATTCTCTCTCCAGGCAGCTTCCCTGGGTCCCTTCCTCTATACCTCAGGAGGCACATGGTCCAGGCCTAGACCCCAGCACCCCCCACCCCGTGGCAACCTGCCTGGGACCGACACCTAGACTCTGAGGCTCTGCTGGGCAATGATGGAGGTGAACAGGACAGAACAGCAGAGGTAAGTGATGGCCAGCAGGGGACATTGTGGCTGCTGACCAGAGCACCGTCATCCCCAAGGCCATTCGGAGATTTTTTATTTCAACCCTAAAAGCTGCTCCCATACCCTCCCTTCTCTGGGAGGCAGTCGGTCCCTTCCTGTCTGGGTTGGGTTTCTGTGACACTCAACTAAAGGGCACCGGCTGGTACAGTGCTTCCAAAACCCTGCCTGACTGACCAAGAAGCCGAAGAGGGCATAGGTGGTGCTGTCCAGGCCCCCAGCTGTCTCTCTAGCTCACAGTGTCACCCAGCGCACCGCTGGTGAGCACTGGATGCTGTTAGCTCCAGCAGGGGAAGCACAGGGTGGGACTCTGAGTTCAATCAGACCCATGCAGAGAAGGTAATTACCAAGGCCTCCTGGGGATGTTTCTGCCCACACTTCCTACCCTTAGAGAACAGTTTCTTGGAGTTAATGCTCCTTTTGAAATGTAACCTGGGAGGGAAGTTCAGGAAGCAGAAAATAGGCCAATTTGCCAAAATATCAATATGCCTTAGATGAATGTACCAAACTCACAAAGTTACCAGGATTCATTTGTTTTAACTAAATATAAAGTTTACAGAAATTTATACAAAGTGTTAATATTTTTGTCTCCAACAAGAAGCGACTGGGATACACTGGTTTGGAGGAAATTTGCAGAAAGAATGCACACAAAAGGTAAAATCACTCTGAGCTGTTCAAGAGAAACAAATCTCCAGTCATGATAAACGGCAGCAGGCCTGTGTGCTCGTCCACTTTCACGCTGCTGGGACAGAGTATCTGACACGGGCAACTTGAGAGATTTATGCTGGCTCACGGCTTCACAGGCCACAGTCCGTGGCTCGCTGCTCCCAGGCGGACACATCTGGGAGAAAGGGTGGGGCAGGGGAACGCGGCTGAATTCCTGGCTTCCAGGAGATAGAGGGCAGAGAAAGAAGCCACAGAGGAAGGGACCAGAGACCAGATACAGTCCCCAAGGTCACGTCCTATGTCCTACTTCCTCTATCTAGGCCCCTTGTAATGGGTGGTATGTTGCATCAACTTGCGTTTAGAAGCTCTAACCAAAGGACTCCACAGTTCTACATCCTAGGACACACAGGACATGCCCTAGGATGGCTGTGTGCACCTTAGGATGTTGTACTGGTTGACTCATTGTGTCAATTTGAGAAGTTTACAAGTTTAACTGACTCAGCAGGGGGCCAGGGTCCTCACTTTGCAAACATTCTCAGGATGAGCAAGAGAAGGGCATGCTGGTGTGAGTGCTACACCCGCCCCAGGGCGAGCAGCCTGCATGTGAGTGAGGAAAAGAGTTTTCTTCGCCCTTTTCGCTGTTTTCTGCCACTATGAACTGTTGCGCCTCTGCCGTATCGCACTACTCTGGAGCCAGCTGATCATGAACTGAAACCTCTACAGACTGAGCTAAATAAACCTTTCCTTCTTTAATTTGTGGTGTCAGGTATTCTGTTCCAGCAATGAGAGGGAAAAGTAACTAACACACCCTTCCTCCTGATGACCCACTCAGCTATAGACTTCTCAGTGGTTAGCCATCCAGCAGTGCCCTCACAATCCAATCACCTCTGCAAGAGCCTCTTAACCCAGTCAAGATGACGATCAAGATTACCCAGCACAGAGTGATCACAGGTAGTTCAGACAAAGGCGATATTAAGTGACAGCAGGTAAGGGTTGAATTGGGACAAAACAATTCAGCCACTCATTCATTTAACACAAATATCCCCATGACTCACCAGGCCCAGGCTGGAGGAATATAAAAAGACAAGACATAATCCATGCCTCCAGGGAACTGGGGTGGGGAAATTCTGGGGAATCAAGGAGAGGCAACCCAGTCGTCCTAGGCGAGGGTAGAGGCCTGCTCAAGGCCAGAGAGGAATACAAGCTTCTTGGTCTTCCCTGCCTGAGGAGGCGAGTGGGGGAGACATGTTTGAGTGGGGTTCTGAAGGATATGTAGGAGTTCATCAGATAAAGAAAGGAAATGGCGAATATTTTTTCACAGCTTATGCAAAGGCTCTGAGGCACATTGAGGCTGGTGAGGAAGTTGAGGACCAAATCATCAGGCTTTCTAAAACCCAAGAGAACGTGACTTTTCACTCAGGACAATAGGGGTCAGTGGTAACACAATGTACCAGGAGTGGCAGAAAAAAGGGCAGGTCATGTTTTCCTTAGTTGCAGATGGCTGGGGCCTGGCTGGGATTCACTCCTTCAACTGCTGCTTATGAATCACCACTGGACTTGAGGCAGATGCTGCCTGGGGTGCTGGGGTGTGGTGGCTCCGTTCATGGGTCACCACAAGCCCAAGTTAAAAGCCAATGTCCCACCGCCCCCAGGACCTGCCAAGAGGTGACTCTTATCAGTCTGTGTTTGCAGTTACGATGGATCAACCACTAGTCAAAGAACACCCAGCTAAACTGACTCAGTGTGGTGCTGGATGTGGAAGGTCCACCTGAGGACTGTTGCCAACAGCATACAAAGAGAACTGGAGAGGAGCTGGGGATTTAGCTCAGTGGCATAAGCGCCTGCCTAGCAAGTGCAGGGTCCTGAGTTCAATCCCCAGTACCGCAAAAAAAAAAAACAAAAAACAAAGAGAACTGGAGGGGAAGACGGTGCGTTGCTGATTCTCCCGGAAAAGCTTGGTGAGCTGGCTTTCCTGATATGAACTCAGCTGTTCTGTCACAGGAGCTCAGGCCCTCGCTGTCGCTTAGGATGGCACTTAGGATGGCTGTGGTTTTCTCCTGGGGAGCTCTGGTTCTTACTCTGAGCATCACTTCCTGGCTTCCAGCGCCCATCCCTGAGCCTGCTGGCACAGGTCCTTCATCCTGCTGGTGCACTTTCTAGTGTCCACCACTGACCTCCCAGTGCAGATCCTTGATACAGACTTGCATGAGACATTGTCGTGGGCTCTGGGCCTCCAGCTCAACTCGTGCAGGACATTGCCGTGGGATCCAGGCCCTCAGCTGGATTCTTTGGGTCTCTGGTATGCAGACAGATCACCCCTATTCTTCTGCATTTGACTCTTTGGTTTAATATCATAAAATAATCCTCTAAACTACGTATCCTGTATTCAATCTTTTCTCTTGTGCACCCTGCTTACAGCAGCAGGACACAACCACCACACACCTCGTGGGGAGCTGGCGTGCACACACATGGCGCATCTCAGTTCTCCCTTCGCCTTCCTCGCTTCTCCTCCCACCTCCTTCCAACTCTTGGTCCCCTCCCTTTTGCCAACAATCTCTCTGGTGGCCAGCAGCTTCTCTTTTGCTCTTCACTTACACTTTGGAATTCTCACACAGGAGAAACCATGCTACACACTCAGACAAGCCTGGGTGTCTAATCTCTCCCAGTTCACACTATGGTCCCAAGGAGCACCCAACTTCCTACAAATCACTCATTTATCCTTTACAGGAGGGCAGTTCTCAACTGCATGTAAATGCCACATTTTCTTCCTTCTTCTTTTTTTTTTTTTTTTTGTTTGTTTTTGGCCTTTTTGAGACAGGGTCTCACTATGCAGTTCAGGCCGGCCTTGAGCTCACTTTGTAGCCCAGGCTGGTCTCAAACTTGCAATGATCCTCCTGCCTCAGCCTCCCAAGTGCTGGGATTACAGGCGTGCGTCACCAGTCCCGGCTTTTTTTTTTAAGACAGGGTCTCACTATGTAGTTCAAGCTGCCCTGGACTCACTACATAGTCCAGGCTGGCCTTAATCTCAAGGTGATCCTTCTGCCTCAGTGGCCTGAGTGCTGGGATCATGGGCGGGCACCACCACACCCAGACACCACATTTTATCCACTGATCTGTTAATGGACACAAAGACCACTTCCCAGATTTAACTATCATGAGCTGTGCTGCTGTAAACATGGGTGTGCAGGTATAATGGTGACATGGTATCTTTAATTTGGAAAAATACCAGGGGGAAAAGCTGGGTCAAATGCAATTTCTGGTTTTAGTTTTTAACAAATCTCCAATCTGATTTCCATAGTGGTTGTACTAATTTACATCCCACCAACGGTATAGACAGGTTCCTTTTTTCTCTGCATCCTCACCAGCATGTTATCTGATTTCTTGATAATGGCCACTTTTTCTCGAGTAAGGCGGAATCCGGTGTTGTTTTTATTTGTGTTTCTCCAATGCTGGACATTTCCCATGTATTTCTTGGCTATTTGTACTTTTGAAAAGTATCTACTCATTTCGGTTGCCTGTTTTTTGACTGAGTCTTTAGTTTTGGGGGTCTAATGTTTCTGAGTCTGTGAGAGCCACACAGGGAGGTGGCACCACTCCTGCTCAAAATCTGTTGCTCCCTGCGGGGCTGAGGTCACTGGGACATCAGGTGCTGCAAGGGAGGCTGGGAAATGTGGTCTTTGCGTGGGCCGCCATGTGCTGGTTAGAAATGAGGGGTCCTGTTACCCCAGAAGGGGAAGGTGGCATGGCATCATCTTGGGGCCTCTGGTACAGCTGAGATTGATTCATAGTGCAGCACTGGGATTAAGGATGGGTAATTGCTGGACCAGTCTACTGATTGAACTGGCACTGCCTTAACCCCAGTAGACTGGACACAATACAAGAGGCAGAAAGAGGCTTCTCTTCCTTGCTTGCTTGCTTTTGCTGTCTTCTGCTACCATGAACTGTTGCCCCTCCGCCATGTGTTACCCTGCCTTGCAGGACCAAACTTTACAAATGGACTAAAATCTCTACAAACTGGACTAAAGTCTCTACAACTTATGGACTAAAATCTCTACAAATTGTAGCTAAATAAATCTTTCCTCCCTCAACTTTGTGCATTGGGTATTTCATCTCAACAATGAGAAAATTAGTACTAGACACCATGTGTAAGGGAGAATGCACGACCTGGTTTCACCATCTGGTCTCAGTGTGACCTGCAGCAAGACTGAGATGAAATTATGCATGTGAAGACTCTGGCCTGGCCAGGCCTGAGGCCTAGGTCTGTGGGACAGTCAAGCTGGAGTGTCAGCTGGACTGGCTTGGGACCTGCTTGTGGGATTAATAAAGCACACTGCTGGTGTGTCCGGCAGGTCACAGAGAGATGGCCCTGGGTGTTACGGATGGCCCCTGGCCCCCCTTCTGTCAGGCACTCTTCCCCTCTTCTGCTTCCCTTGGACTAAACATCTCTGCTCCACCATACCCTCTGCCATCACGCTGCCCCTGGTTTGGAGCTGGCTGCCCATGGACTGAGTCCTCTGACACTGTGAGCCAAACAAACCCCTCCTGCTCTAAGCTGTGGGTGTCGGGTGTGGAGTCCCAGCAATGGGAGAGCTGACCCACAGTCTGTCCCAAGCCACCTACAGGGACACCCGTCAGCAATGCCAATCTGGGCCTCCTCGGCTGTTAAATGGCAGTGTGTGCAGGCTGAAGGGACGGTGCTCACCTCTTCTAGCCATTTCCCCAGCCCCAGGAAGTGCCACACTCGACTCTAGCCACAGCATCCCCTGCCTGGATATCATGCGCCTCTACCTGTCACCGGCAGAAGCCTCAGTCCCCGGAGCCTTCTCGGAAGATGGATGTTTCTGTTGCTCACGATCCTTCATCATGGCTTTTAAAGTACAATTCAATTTTGCTTTGCAAATGTGAGTCCTCAGGGCCAGTCAGAACAGTGTAAAGAGAAGAGAGAGAAAGTGAGGAAAACAGAAAGAGGAAGCCCAAATCATCTCTGGATTCTTGCCTTTGTGCTCTTCAGCACTACCTGTCTAGTCCAACCCCATCGCCCTCCTGGTGAGGAAACTGAGGCCCATGGTGAGGTGCGGACCCAAGTTCAGAGGCAGGACCACTTCTACACTTCCTCAGCACCCGAAGTCCATCAAGACTCACCCCGGACTTACTTATGAAAACATAGCATGCTCCACAGTATGTCACCTCACTGTGGGGACCACACTGGCAGTGGATGCAGGACAAGGGCAGCAGACCTTGGAACTGTCCAGGCCCAGAGGACACCAAAGCTCCACTGTATTCAGCTTCAGTAACCAAGGTAACCCTTTAGAAGTCTAGTGTACTAGGCTGGGGATGTAGTGTGGCAGTACAGCAAGTGCCTAGCATGTACAAAGGACCTGGGTTCCATACCTAGCACCACAAAACAAAACATTTTCTTATACATGAATGGGGCTTGGCAGCACATGATGCCTGCCTCATGGAGCTTTTGGGAAAACCAGGCAACCTGAAAAGACACAGGGTGCTGATAGGAACACAGAAACGTGGGGTTTTGGTTATTGTGCTCCTGGGGACTGATTCCAGGGCCTCACAATACTAGGCAACATCTTACCAATACGCTACAGCCTTGGCCCAGAATCACTCACTTTCCCTCCCTTCCCTCACCTACAGTGCTTGAAATAAGAAATGCGTTCACGTCAGCAGCACCTACAGTAAAACCGGCATGAGACACAGGAGACTGGCGGGCCCCACACAGGATGATGCACATCTTCAGGAAGTGCTCCCTGCTTCCTGAGACCTTCCACAAGCCGAGGACATATCACAGTGTGCAGGGGCACATGGCGTGTGCAGGGGCACATGGCGTGGGGAGGGTGCTTGCAAGTCGGCTGAGATGCTGTACGTAAGAAACAAACAACAGCACGTAAAGCAAATCATCAGATGTCAGAATGAACAAGTGCATTATTAGTGGCAACTTAAGAAAGAAAGAGACAGAGAGAGAGAAGAAGAGAGAAAGAGGGAGGGACGGAGGGAGGGGAGGAAACAAAAATATGCATATGTCTGGAGAGATGGTTCTCAAAAGGAAATACACAGACAGGCATGGTAGCACATGCCTATAAACCCAGCTATACTCGGGAGGCTGAGGCAGGAGGATGAGAGTCTGAGTCCACCTATGTGGACTTAGTTACTTAGTAAGACACTATCTCAAAATAAAAAATAAAAAGGACCAGGAACCTGAGTACAATCCCTAGTACAAGAAGGAAGGAAAGAAGGGAGGGAGGAGAGGCAGAGAGAGGGAGGAAGAAGAAAAGGAGGAAGATGGGGAAGAACAGAAGAGGAAGGGGAGGAGGAGGAGGAGGACCTGGTACTGCGGCGCACGCCTGTAATCCCAGCACTCAAGAGGCTGAGGCAGGTGAATCACTGCAAGTTCAAGGCCAAATTGCACTACCAAGGGAGAGCCTGTCTCAAAATAACTAAATACTTTTTTAAAAGACAGAAAGAAAAAAAAACAAACAAACAAGACAGAAAGAGAGGAAGAAACAGATGCTGGAGAGGTTTCCAAGAAAGAGGAATTCTCATACACACTATTGGCTGAAATGTAGATTGTGGAGAACAGCATGGAGGCTCCTCAGAAACCACAACTGTCCTATGATCCAGCAACTCCACTGCAAGGCCTGTGTCCAGAGGAGGGAGACAGTGTGCGGGACACACACCTGCCCTGCGAGTTCCCTGCGGCACTGTTCACGGCCACTAAGACCTGGTGTCAGCCTAGGCGTCCTCAGACAGGTGGATAGACAGGGTGCTGGATACCCACAACCCATACCGTCCGGCCACAGGAAAGAATGCAACCCTGGCATTCGTGGCAACGCGAACAGACTGGAGGACATTATGTGGCAGGAGAGGAGGTAGGCACAGGACAGCCAATACCGCGCGACCTTACTTCTATGCAGAAGCCAGAGAGCTGACCTCACGGCAAGAGAAAAAAACAGTGGTTCCCAGAGGCTGAGGAACTGGAGAGAGGGGGCGGTTAATGGGTGCGGCTCGCAGGGAAACCCCGCCCCCAGCACTGGGGATTGAACCCAGGACTTATCCACAGAGCTACACCTTAGCCCTGTTTTTATTTTTTATTTTCAGACCAGGTCTCATTAAATCACTAAGTTGCCCAGGCTGGGCTCAAACTTGCAGTCCTCCTGCCTCAGCCTCCCAGAATGCAGTGTGGGCCACCATACCTAGCTAGAAGGAGTTAATTCCTGATGTTCTACAGCCCCACAGGGTCATCACTGACAGGCAGCAAGAAGTTACATCTTTCAAAATAGCTAATGGAGAGGATTTGGAATGTTCCCAGCAGAAAGAGATGACAAATGCCTGAGGTGAGGTGATAGAGAGACCAATTACCCTGATACGAACCCTGCTCATTGGATGCATCTGCTGAACCCTCACACTGACCCGTAAGTATGTACACATAGTTAGGGTTCCGGTCTAGGGTCCAACACACCCCCACCCGGAGCAGCGAAGGGTGTGTGTGGGGCAGGCATGGGAAGAGCTCTGCGGGTGGGCGGTGGGCGGGGAATGCACCCTGTCTGGTTCACTCCAGGCCCCCATTGTTCACTGAAAGAAGTCCATATAGAGCCAAGAAGTCCATATAGAGGCCCCAGCCCCAGGAGGTGCTGGAATGAGGTGGGCCTGAGGTGAGGGAGGGATGGGAGGGCGCTGAGGAGCAGGGCTGGGTCGGACAGCTGGGTTCCAGCAGATGGCTTCCCACAGAGCCACAGCCCGCCTTTGCTGCAGTCAGCGCCATTCTGCTTCCCCAAGGGACCTGGGGAATCCAGGTTGCTGGGATCTGGTAACAATGGAGGGATTGTTCTAGAAGCCAGGGCCCCACCTGGCCTCCACTTCCCCATCATCTGAACAGACATCGATGTGCCAAGTGTAAAAGCCAAAATTTCCCTCAAGGTCGGGAACACACGTCCAGAGTGTGACCCTGAGGGTAGAGCAGGGTCCCCTTGGCAGGCTGCTTCGCCCTTAAGCTGCCTAGAAAGTGCTGTGTACTCTGGGAGGCTAAGGCTGAGGCAGAGGATACAAAGCTCAAACCCAGTCTGGGCACCTTAAGAGAGCCTGTCTCAAAATAAAAAAAATAAATAAAAAAGGGCTGTGGATTAGCTCAATGCCTGGGTTCAATCTGCAGTGCTAAAAGAAAAAAAGTCTAGACAACAAGGCTCCAAGGCCTGGGCTGGTAACCGACAAGATGTTGGATGAAGCACTAGGGCCGAAGCCCTCCTACCAGGGACTTGCTGGACCTGCCTGCCCTTGGCCTGGCCTGCAGCCTCACCAGTCCTTACTGCTCCCAGGCTCAGTACCGCCCTGGCCTCTTGCACATCCTGGCCCGCCTGTGGGACCTTGCCTGCTTGTTTGCCTAGCCCGGGATGCAGGCACGGGTACCCCTCGGCTCCACTTGGTCTCAACCCACAGCAACAAAATCAGACTCTCTGATGGTGGGACTGGAATCTCCCAAATGCTTCCAACGTTCAGCTAGGGGTCCGAGTGTGGTGGCGCACGCCTGTAATCCCAGCACTCGGAAAGCTGAGGCAGGAAGATCGTCTCAAGTTTGAGACCAGCCTAGGCTACAAAGTGAGCTCAAGACCAGCCTGAACTGCATAGTGAGACCCTGTCTCAAAAAGCAAAACAAACCCCAATGTTCCGCTAGGGTTGAGCCACTGCGTCATTCCTTCTACACATGGGCGTGGCCGAAGTCCTTTTTCCCAGGAAGCCAGCATTACCCTGCGCAGCTGGCCCTTCCCCTCCCCCTCCTCCAAGTGCCCAAGGCCCACAGGAAGGGTCCAGTCCACGGGCACAGATACAGCCTGCTTTGCGACTGGTGGAGATGGGAAGCAGACTACTCCTCCCTCACCAGTAGTGTATCCATGGCCAGCCTGAACCTCTCTGAGAGCCGGTTTCCTCATTTTCTCTTTTCTTTTTTTTGGTCTTTTTGAGACAGGGTCTCACTGTTCAGGCTGGCCTTGAGCCCATTTTGTAGCCTAGGCTTGTCTCGAACGTGCAACAATCCTCCTGCCTCAGCCTCCCGAGTGCTGGACTTACAGGCGTGCACCACCATGCCTGAGAGTTTCCTCATCTTCAAAGTGGGCTTTACTAACAGTGCTACCCCCTGGCATAGGGCCTTAAGCACAGTAAGAGTTTAATTGTTGGTATGATTTTCCCAGTAACAGTAGGGCTTTGTACACTAGTCAAAGTGAGCTCATGACATGAGAGGAAAGTAACTCACTGATTCAACCTTAAGCCCCCATACTCTGCAGCTCCTCAGCAAGTGCGAGCATTTCTAAGGACTTCCTGTTCTCAGGCCTACTCACTTCCTCCTTCATCCCGCAGCCAGGACTAACTCCTGCACCTATCACTTCCCTCCTCACACCCCTTTCCAGGAAGACTAGAAGGCTCCTAGGCTGACCTGGCCAGTGGAATAAGTCTCCGTGAAGCCTGAAACTTCCCACAGGACAGCACGCCCCTTCCTAAGGTGCCCCTTCCTCATCAGTCTTGGACCCCCACGCCAGCTGTGGCTGCCCGGGGTATCACGGGACATGTCCACGGGGCTTGCTTTTCTGTTTTGAAAGCCCTTCCACAGGTTACAGGATCCCCGGGAGAGGGGTTAGCCTCTTCACCCAGCTAATGTCTGGTCAAGCCCCAGCGTTAGACTTCGGAGGTCCTGAGTCCTGCTTCTTAAACCTGACTCCTCTGTTGCAAAAGGATCGGCTAAAAGACATCTCGAGGGTTAGCACTATGTTGGTCAGCTTTCCAGCACTGTAACAACTACGTGAGACATACCTGGTAGGAGGGAGAGGGTTAAGTGTGGCAGCACGCTCCCGTAATCCCAACACTCATGAGGCTGAAGGACTGAGTTCGAGGCCAGCCTGAGCTACATAGCAGGCACTTGTCTCAAAAAAAAATAAATAAATAAAATAAAAACGATAGTTTTTTGACTCACGATTTCAGAGGTTTCAGTTCGTGGCCATTTGTTGCTCTGGGACCTGTGGCAAAGTCGCACACCCATCCACTAAGGCGCTAAGGTGGAGCAAACTGCGAACAGGCAGGAAGCATAGAGCGGAAACCGAGTCCTTGGGTCCCCTTCGAGGCCACGCCCCCAATGACCCAGAACTTCCCACTAAGCCCCACCTCTTAAAGGTCAGACCACCTCCCAATAGCATTGCGAGCTGGGAACCCAGCCTGTAACACATTGGCCTTGGGAGGCATGGGCTCGCCCAAACTATAGCAGGAAGCCTTATGGCAGAAGTCAGAGGAGACTGGTAACAGTCCTTTGGTCCTGCTAATCAAAGGAACAGAAATAACACATGGTTATCCTCCTGCCAAACTGGACAAGCTTTGTAAAAATCAGACTTCATAATGGTGGCTAGCATAGGAGCTTTCCCATTATCTGGGAAAGGGTTGCCTCTAATGGTTTAAGCTTTTGTAAAGAAATTTGCAGTCAGGTGTGGTGGTGAACATCTGTAATCTCAGCACTCAGGAGGCTGAGGGAGGAGGCTCGCTGCGAGTTCGAAGCCAGCCTGGGCTACAAAGTGAGCTCACGGCCAGCCTGAATTGCATAGGGAGACCCTGTCTCAAAAAGACAAAAAGAAAAAAAATGAAAAGCAATTTGGTGAAATGTAAAGTCTTTAAAAAGCTCCTAAATAAATAAATAAATACTGAAAAGCTCCTACCCCAGGCCGGGGGTATGGCATGGCATGGAGCACTTTGCTTAGTGTGCTGGAGGCCCTGAGTTTGATCTCTAGCACTTCTAAAAAAAGTTAGATCCTGCGTGAAAGTTCTGGAACTGGGTTGTGGTGGTGGCTGCACAGGCACACTGCAAATGCCGCTGAATTGTACGTTAAATGGTAACTTTTCTATTTCCCGTATTCTACCACACTTAAAAAGAGAAAAAAAACACCCTTCCCCTCAACCATTCTATCTGGCAGTCTGGTCTGGGAAGTAACCCAGTGGGCCCCAAGCTCATCACAGCACTGTTCAGATCAAGAACTTAGTAAGGAGCTGGCTAAGTTCGTATTGTGGGCTACTCTGTTCCTGTGGAATCAAGTCTTCCGATAGATGGAATAAGATGGGGGAAGGTCCATAACACACTCCGTGAAGAAAGAATGACATAGAGATGTATTTATTGGTAAAGGTACCAATATGGCTTGCATATAATTTGCAATAATATCAAAATATTTTAAAGTTATTCCAAGCCCTCCCTGGATAAATCCACCCCCCCACCCCGCGCAGCCACCATCCCTGCAGCCTCCTGTGTAACAGTGGATATGAGAAGCCAGATGGGACCACAAGATGTCACTTGTGGATGCTGTTTTTGTGAAAACATCAAGAGGAAGAATAATCAGAGCATTGCCAGCAGGTGGTTTATAAAGTTTTTATTTTCCATTTTCTTAAAAATAACATTTGATTTCCTTTATGCATGTGTGGAGTGTACTTGTTTCCTTAGGCTGACTAATAGGCAGATAAAGACGACACAAGGCGGGGTCCCCAAGTGGAGGTGCGGGGTGGGGGAGGTGGGGGCGTGAGGGAATAGGGTGCGGAGGAAGGAGAGGGTGGGGCGATCCAGGGACGCTTGAGTGCCCATCAACGCACACACAGGTCTAACACTTTGTTTCTTGATTTTTTAAAAAGACATCTAAAATTACTGAGAGATACAATTTCAGCACTTAAATCTACAGACGGAACCCAAGCACTTGAACACAACTCTTAACTCTAAGCTCAAGTTATTGCACATCACACGGTTTGAGTAGGCTGCAGGCTATAAAGCAGTTGGCTCCGCTTGGGACTTCCTTGGGTCATCTCCAGTCTCCTTTTGTTCCCCAGTGTCTCTCTCTGGGACCCCCCCAACCAGCCCGCAACCCCACGGTGACCCTGGGGTGTCAGCGACTGGCCACTTGTCCTCCCTGAGGAGCTGAGGGCTCAGGCTTTGGTGAAATGGAGGGTTCTGGGGTTGGTACCAGTGGACCCCAGCCACGCCAAGGTGAAGTTGGAAGCAGGCAGAGCTCTCGAAAGGGTAAATGGGTGGCCTGGGCTACAGCTTATCAGGCCCGCTGGAGCAAAAGGGAAGCGTGGCCACCACCTGGTGTGGTCACAATCCCAGCAGGACACTAGGGGGCAGTCAGGATGCCCCATCTCCCTCTCCTTAGAGCGGCTTACTTCCTGAGCTCCCCAGACCACACCCCTTCTGCATCACCTTCAGATCCTCTGAGTGGTCTCTCAAGGCACATTAATTTTCTCCACTCCCAACCTACCCCATTTTTCCACCATCCATGCACCAAGGCGGCCTGGGGCCAGGTAAGCCATGGTTCTTGTTCAATCTGGTTGAGCTCTGTGCAGTGCGGCTCTACAGCCCCTCTTGCCCAAGCCCAGGGCTGGAGGGCAGCAAGGGGCAAGGGCCCTACTGTATAGGGTGGCTGGCAGGAGCTGGGACAGCGGCTGGGTCAAGGGCGCAAGGCTGTGGGGCAGGGTGGGGGGCCTGCATTCTTGCCATGAGAAACTTAGGCTTGCCTAACGAGACATCACCCAAATCCTTCACCTTGGGAACAGCTACTTTCATCTGCCTTTTGGGGGGGCTGTCTCAGTGGGGTGCAAAGCAGTGGGAGCTTGAGAGAGGGCAAGACTGAGCCCCTGCAGGCCCACCAGGGGCTAGTTCAGTGCCTTTTGCTTTCTTCCTAAAACATATTTACAAAGTCAGAGAAACGTGTACAACCAGAAGACCCAGAGACAGAGAGCACAGCCCCCAGGAGAGGAGGGCGACAGTGGGAGGAGGAAGAGCCCCCCTCCCAGCTGGGTATCCTTCACGGCTGCCTCAGGATGCTTTCAAAAGTCCCACTGAGACATCCTAGCGAGAGCAGGAGACTTCAAGTAGCTCTGAGTCAGAGGCGCAGCTGCCTCTGCAGAGCATAGGGCAGACGTAACTGATCAGGGGACCAGAGGAAGGGCAGGGGAGGAGGACAGGGCCAGGGGTCTGGAGCAGCGCGACACCTCAACAATCAGAACTGTGCTGCGGGATGAGAAGTGCTTTACGGGGCTAAGTGGAATTTTGTTATTTCCCCCAGAAAGGGCCCGGGGTAAGCAGATTCCAGGGTGGAGAGGGTGAGTGGGTGAGGCTCCTTCCCGACGTCCATCAGCTCTCAGGTTCAGTGGATGCTGGGAGAGCCAGGCTACACAGACCCCATGCGGCCATCTTTCTCGACAGCTCTCCCAGGCCACCGTGGTGGCCCCAGGTCCACACACGCACCCACGCACCTACGCACGCACACATGCACACACATGCACACTGCACTCTCCAGAGGCCCACGACCAGGTAAGAAATGCTTCACCAAAGGTATTAAGGAATTGGCTTTGGCAGGGAGAACTGGACGAATTGGGGAAAACAACAGCAAATACACCGATGAAAAGCCACAGGGCCTCTTCTCATGTGGGTAAGATGACCTCCCACCAGGTCAGGAGATTTGAGGGCAAGTGTGGTGTGGCCACGGGGTTGCCTTGTCACTGATGTTCCCACACTGCAGGGCTTCAGAAAAGAGCTTGGGTAGCCCCGCAGGACACTTGGGCACAGCGGGAACCCCAGGGGCCAGAGGAGTGGGGCTGGGACGGCCCCAGGAGTTGCTCCTCACAGCAGTCCCAGGCAGCAGGGAGGTGCCCCCTTCCAACTGCGCCTCCTTCCCAGGGTCCCAGAGACACGGCTATCTGCAGGCCCGGGCAGGAGGAGAACATTTAATTAGGGGGTCCGGGAGGCAGTGGGTACACATATGCTGACCCTGGTCCTCAAGCTCCTGGGGAGGAGTAGGAGGACACCAACAAGGGGGACAGGGCAGGAGCAGCATCCCTCACAGGCTCTCCAAGCAGGGAGGCAGGTGGGGCTCCATTGCATAACCCCAGCCCCAGGCTCCAAGACAGCTGGCCACCTGTACCGCAGCCCACAGGAGACCTGCAGGGAGGAGCCGGCCTGGGGTCGGAGGCTGCCCTGGGGCCACTCCTGAGACTCTGTCTGGAGCCCACGCTCTCTCTGAGCTGCCCCTGCTCCCCACCTGCTCCACCCCTCAGGTGGGAAGGACCTGGCCAGCTTGCAGGGCGCTCCTTCCTGCTGCCTCTCCGGTCACTCCAGCTAGGCTTCAGGGACTTTCTCTAGTGCTTGGGGCAGGGGATTCAGCAGAGGGCCAGGGCTTATTGTGGCTGCTGAGGGTTTCACACCAAATCTATGCAGCTTTGGGAAGCTCTACAGCTCTGAGCTTCCTGCCCTCCCCCACTCGGGGACCCCAAAGGGGAGACAGGGTCTGGAGGAGGCAGAGCCAGTGGGGACCCCAGGAGACTGGGGTGAGGGGGGCAGGGTCGGTCAGGCAGGACTGAGGCATCTTATTTCATCGGGTTTTGACTGTGGGTGTGAGAATATGTGAATTTGTAAACCAAGGAACGGAAAGAAAACAAAGATAAGGTAGCTAACTGGGCCTTTGGGTGACTCACTCTTCCAGGGTCGGTGTAGACACGTTTGTCAGTGCACGCCACACGCGCGCGCGCGCGCACACACACACACTCACTAGTCCCAGCCGCATGTGCCACACAGAGCCATGCACTCACACTTCAGATCCTCCCACCGGAGCCAGGGTGCTTCCGGCTAACTTCCGGATCCATTCGCGAAGCTGCCCGCTGCTGTCCAGGTTTCTGCTGGCCGCGGCACCCTGGCCCGCCACGGCCCCCAGGACCATCTACCAGATGTAGCCTCCATCGTCCGCCTCGCCCGCCTCGCCCTCCTCCTCCTCCGCCTCCTCGCCTGCTTCTTCCACCTCCTTCTCCTCCTCATCCTCCCAGCCGACGCCACTCCCAAAGTCCCCTGAGAAACCCACGATGTCATCTGTAAGGGTGACAAGCCAAGAACGGCCCGGTAAGGGACCTGCTCACCACCCTGTCCCCCGCAGCCTGCCCCACATGGCCCCCAGGTGATCCGAAGCTGCCCAAGCCTCACCACAGTCAGGGCTTCCACGCGTGCGGGTGCCAGTCAGCTCCAGGCCGAGCTGATCCACGCACCAGCAGTCACCATTGCTCTGGTCACACTGCATCTTTCGGTAGTAGCCATCCTCGTCACAGCTCGGGATGAAGATGCCTGGGTGGGACAGAGGCAGCCTCAAAGCTTGGATTTGAACAGGGACCGGATGGCCCCAGAGCCTGGCTAGTGCAGTCCTGACCCCTCAACAAACCCAGATACCCAGGGATAATCTCTCCCAGCCCTACTGACTGGAAGCAGGATGCTGCTTTTCTGGGCCGCCTGCTCAGACACCTGACGGCCCCTCTGCTCTCACCCCTCCATGTCTCTGTTGCCCGTCTGGTCCGCCTGGCCCGGCCTGGAATGCACGGGCCTCTCCCCAGCACCAGGAATCAGAGCTGCCTTAGAGACCCACCTCCTTCCCTCAGGACCCCCAAATTCTGGTCCTCTGCCCACCCACAAGACATCTTCTGAGAGGCGGGCTCTGACCACTTAATAGCGAGAAGAGACAGATAACATGAGGTCTGGGGTTGGAGTGCTGAGGCACAAGGCCTGCTTAGGGAGTAGATGGCAGACATCAGCTTCCTAGCCAAGGCAGGGCTCACAACAGGCCCCGAAGGCCACAGGGCCTGCAATCAATACAACTTGCAGGGCTGGGGATGTATCTCAGCAGCACAAGCACCTGCCTGGCAAGTGCAAAGTCCTGAGTTCGATTTCCGATACAAAAAAGTAAAAAACAGGACTTGCGAGCACTTCCTATGCTGCATGCTACGTGTGCCAGTCCCGTGGGCCTGGTTGAACATCAGGTTGCTCTGGAGGAGCTGCAAGGCCCTGTGTGAGCTGCCGCCCCCATCTCTGTCCCCTCAGCCATCACACTCCAGTCACAGGGGTCCTTTTCTTCCGTTTTCTGAGAACTTCGAGCTTTTTCCTGCACTTGTCTCATTCTCCTCCCTCAGGTCTCCCCCAGACATCACTCCCCAGAGGCCTCTGCTGACCCCTTGGGGTCACTCGTGTCACCTGCCTTCTCCCTCCACACCCACACGCAAGTCACAGTTGTCGTGTCTACCTCCTTGGTGCAAGTCCCCAGTTAGCCCGTGCCAAGGCTCACAAGCACAGGGACCCCATCTGTCTTGCCCACGGGTTCCAACCCAGACTGTATTTGCTCCCCTGTCTCCCAGGGTGTTTGCAGGGGCAGACATTGTGAATATCTCCCTAGCGGGGCCCACTTAGGCTGCGCACACATGCTTGCTGACTTGCACTGAGCAGAAGGTTCTAGGGCCCCTCTGTATCCCAACTTCCAGCCCCCGAGTGAAGAGTCATAAAACTGATGCTTAAATCACACTTGCTGAGTGGAGAATGGGGAAAGCCCGGCCAGCACAAGATTTAAACAGGAAGAAACATGGGGCAGCACACCTGTGATCCCAGCACTCTGAGAGGCTGAGGCAGGAAGATTGCAAGTTTAAGACTAAACTGAGGCAACTTAATGACTTAGTAAGACCCTATCTCTAAGTGAAAAACAGAAGGGGCCAGGGATGACACTCTGTGTGAAGGTCCGAGGTTCAACCCCAAATGGCACCAACAAGAAGCAAAACCAAGAAGCCCGTTTCCCCCTCAGGGCTTCCTCTGGGCTCAGGGCCTGCCCTGAGGCACAGGCCCTGGAGTGTCTGGGCCTCAGGGGGCTCAAGGCAGCCCCCCCTCCTCTGCCCACATAGCCCTCTCCTCACCTGGCTTCTTCTTGACAGCCTCCTGGATCTGGATGCGCTCCAGCTCGGCCAGGCAGGGGGGCTCTGTGGGGAAAGAGGCAGCCTGAGGGCCCGTCCCAGGGTGCTGATGGAATCTCCTGAGGATTAGGGAGCCCTGCAGGGTGAAATATGGGGCACCCCAGGTGGCAGTGGGATACACCACTCCCTCTGAAGTCCCCAAACCAGGGCAAGGACACAGCAGGAAAAAAAAACACTCTGGCTTTAATTAAGGGATGCTACCAAGGCCATGGGATGGGTTTAGGGCCCCAGCAAGCTCAGGGTTCTCTGGGGGTGTCAGGATACCTGGGATGAGACAGCAGGAGTCAGAAGAGGGGATGTGGTGGGTATGTAGCTGCCTCAGGGTGGAGACCGGGGGAACATAAGACTATCGGGCTGTTAGACAGAACTCCCAGCCAAAAATAGCCAGAGGCCAAGACCAGCTCACCTGCCTACCACCTTGGCACCTGCCTGTCTTATAGCGAGGCCAGTCCCAGCCCTGCGCAGGAAGGCTGCTCTGAGGAAGGCGTGGAAGGAGCCTGCAAGGCCTGGTGCAGGTCAGCCGGGGCAGTGCCCGGCAGGAGGCTGGCAGCTGGGGGTGCAAGGCCAACCCACACGCCTGCATGTGCGAGGACTTCATGGGCTCTGCACCCAGATACTCTCTATGCATCCTCACACCAGTCTCCAAGGTAGGTATTGCCATTTCCCAACTCAGAAGAAGAAACCAAACTCAGAACACTTGGTCACTTGTCAGGGCCGCAAACTAGCATGAGGTAGAGCCCTGGCCTTGGACTCTGGCCTCGGACGCCACTACTTCCACACATGAGGCCAGGGGCAGGCCACTACCCAGACCAGCTCCTGGCCAGGAAGGTCAGTTGACCCCTGGGACCTCAGCTTCCCCATCAGTGACATTTGCCTGTTGGCCTGGATAATCTCCAAGTGCATGTTCAGTTCTGGCCCTGGACAGATAAGGCAAACAGAGGTTTCCACAGATTTAAGATCAAGGATCACCTATGTAATTCCTTGGTCGGGCAAAAGATGCAAGAGGAGAAAAAGGATGCAAGAGGTGCCCGAAAGTAGAATTACCGAGAAGTGAATGCATCTTCAGCTCTAAGAGCACCCTGACCCTCTGAGGGGCCCCAAAAGGCATCCAAAGTGCTTAAGCTTCAGAACCCACAGAATCCAGATCCCCCTGGGGCCTGCAGAGAAAGGGAGTCATATGCTGGTTCCCCAGGCTCTGAGAGTCGAAGCCCTGTGAGGGCACAGGGATGGGCAGCTGGGAAGACTCGGGCCTGGACAGGGGCCTGGGAGGGGCAGCCCAGCGGGGCCCAGGCTGCTTACTCTCCCTCCAGAAGCAGAAGCACCACTCGGCGGTGGAGACGCGGCCATCCTTGTAGGTGTCACAGGAGTTGAAGAAGGGGCGGATGCAGACCTCGTACTTGTCCAGGTTGATGGTGGCCAGCTCAGTCTGGTCTAGGAAGAGGTCAGCACTTGTGTCCAGCTTGGAGAACATCCAGCCGATGGCATCCTTGCAGCTGGCCCCCAGGCTCTTGTCCAGCCCTAGGGAGCAGACCAGGATTCAGACTGCCTCCGCCACCCCACCCCTCCACCCTTCCTCCTCGTCCTCATCCTCAGCCCCGGCTCTCTTGGTGGGGCCAGGCAGCCTGGAACCCAACCATGAGAAGCTCAAGAACATCCAAGGCCCTTCACCCTACTGTACCACAGCCCTGTGTCTGCACCACCCAGATCCTGCTCTGAAAGCTCTCAGAAAAAATAATTCCATCTTGAGTGTGACACTTGGGGGTCAAACATGGCCTTGACCACACTAGGCAAGTGTTCTACAAAGGGGCTGCACCTCCAGTCCCAGAAATAAGGAGCTCTTTACTTTCTTTTGGCTGCTGATTTGCAGCCTGAGCTCTTCCAACCCACTTGTTTGTTTGTTTTGTCTTGTTTTTATTTTGGTACTGGGGACTGAACCCAGGCCTTTGCACTGAGCTACATCCTCAGCTGTTTATTGTTTGAGATAGGGTGTTGCTCAGTTTTCCAGCCTCAGCCTCCTAGAGTGCTGGGATCTCAGGTGTGCACTACCACACCCAGCTCCTTCCCCCATGTTCAGAAGTCTCTCCCATTTGCTAGCTATACCCTTCTTGCGCTGGTTAGCACTGATCACTCCTTCTTCGGGGGCTCAGCTCTTTCGGGGATCTATCCTGCAGGGCTTAGGCCCAGGCAGGAAGGAACAAGGGTGTGCTGGCCCGTGCACGCCTGTCTCCTCGGCCCCTCCCTCCTGTACCTCCTGCCGGGCTGGCAGCACTGCTGGCTGAGCCATTCTGCTTGGAGTTCTCATGAAGGAGCTGGAACCAGTCCCGCAGCCGATCCCCCAAGTCGGCCAGGTCCTGGCCTGTGCAGGCGTCTGCAAGGGGTGCCACAGAGAAGGGAGCGGAGGGAGAGTTGCGGGGTGAAGCAGCAGCCTGGTTTCAGTGGGGACCCTGCCCTACAGGTGATGCAGGAGAAGGAAAGGCAGAAACCAGGGACTCCCTCTCCTGGCTTCTGCCATCTTCCTCCCACCCTCACTAAGGCTTCCCATCACCCCAGTGTCCCGAAGCCAGCGGAGAGAAGTGACAGCTGAGGCCGAGGCCAGCTATGCACCAGGGCCCCAGAACCTCACAGGTCTTTCAGCCACCCCCCTGCCCCCGCCGACCTCTGTTACCACCCTGCCACCCAA
Organism: Dinomys branickii; assembly: GCA_004027595.1. Classification (NCBI taxonomy): domain Eukaryota; kingdom Metazoa; phylum Chordata; class Mammalia; order Rodentia; family Dinomyidae; genus Dinomys; species Dinomys branickii. The sequence continues at coordinate 78,859 of PVLD010003284.1, read as the reverse complement.
AGAGGTGCTGGGGCCCCACGGGGAGGCCCCCCAGCTGGCACGCTGGTTACCTGACTTGCCGTCGGTGGTGGAGGCGGCAGCCTGCTCCGTGGGGCAGGGACAGGGGCCCTGGCATCTCACCGTCAGCTGCTTGTTGCTGAGGCAGGCCTGCTGCTCCAGCTTACACTGCAGGGGAAAGGTGGGTTGGGGTGGGGCTCCGTGTCCCCCATCCCAATCCCCGCAGCTGGGGTGCCTTGACCTCCCACCCTGCAGCCCCACCTTTCCTCCCCAGGAGCAGCCGGAAGGGCCCTCCGTGCCCTCTGGAGACCACGGGTTCCAGTAGAGCAGGCACAGGAAGGGAACCCAGGGATCAGTGCTTGCTGTGAAGGCTGCTATGGACCCCACCTGACCCTGGTGCCCTCCCTGAGCCTGTTTTGGCTCCCACAGTCTGTCTTCCTGCTCACTGTCCCATGGTCCCTCCCTTTGTGGTCTTCCCATGGTCTCCTGCAGTGGCCCTTGATAAGCAGCAGTCACCATCTCACACACACACACACACACACACACACACACACACACACACACCGCACTCCACCTGCTGCGGACTGCACCCCACTCTCAGCATCTTTCCCTGCCTGTTGTTTCACCTTCTGGGCAAGGGCTCCCGGGAAGCGGATCATTGCCTCAGCATTGCAGCATTGTGCGCCTTCTAGCCCTGTTCCCAGCCGCTCCACACAGCAGGGTCTTAGTTCTCATGCTCAGCAGAGAACATCAAGGAACAGGAGGCCCAGTGACACACTGGGCCATGGGGAAGGGACAGAAGCCAGACCTACTGAAGACCTGCACCTGCCCACAGGACAAGGTGACCTTGAGCCGCAGCTTCCTGCACATGGGCTGCTCTGTCGTCTGGTGTGGGACACGAGCCCTCTCCATCCTCCCCTTTTCAGCACTGTCTCCTTCATACCCAACCCCCTGCCTCCTAAGGGCCGCCTCTGCCCAGACCCCTTGCTCATTCTTTCTCTTCCCTCTCTTCCCTTAGGTGACCACACCCCCTTGTGACCTTGTCACCAAGCTGCTCGTTTTCTTGTCTATGTATTCTGTGGCACTGAGGATTGAGCCCAGGGCCTTCGCACTGAGCTACATCCCCAGCCCTCCCCACCTTTAGAGATAGGGCACTGCTGAGTTACTCAGATTGGGCTCCAACTTGCCATCCTCCCACCTCAGCCTCTCAGTACATAGAGATTACAGGTGTGTGCCACCACACTGGCCTGCTGACTCTTCACCCCAACCGGGTTCTCAAGCCCTGAGACCTAACCCTAGCCAACCGTCGGTGGCTGCCAGAACCAAAGCAACCCCACCTTGTCGTTATTTACAGACGCACTCACGATTAGCACCTCTATGTCTACGGTGCTCTGAAGTTTATAAAATGTTTTCACAAATATCATCTCACTTAATCTTCACAAAAATCCCAGAAGAGATTCCCCTGATTGCTGTGATCTTTCTCACATCGTCTTCTCAGGGAGGATTATGTCCTCCTACCAGGGTGCTCCTGCTGCTTGGGACACACTAGGCCATTGGCCTCTTCACCACAGCCATCTGGTCAGCAGTGCTCCCTCCTTCCAGAGTGCTCGGTACCGCTGAGAGCCCCTCACCTCACTTATCCCCTCAGAGCCCCCAGCCGGCCATGGGTCTCTTCCGGCCCTCCTTCAGCTGCCAAGGTCAAGGACATGGTCTCGCTCCATCTGTCAGGTCTCCCTGGCCAGGGCTCAGTTATTCCTCCCATGCCCTGCAGTTTGGTTGCACTGAACGCACTGACTGCCCACATCAGTCCTGGGAACCCCTGGGGAGGCCCCAGCTGAGCCATCCCCTCTGCTCCCCATGGCCCAGGTGCACCCACCCCACCTCAATCCCCCTTGGGGCCGCTCCTCACCACTGAGCTGTATGTGTGGCCATCAGAGCCGCAGACCGAGGCCAGCTGGGCCATGTGGCAGGGTTTGCAGATGGAGTCCTTGTTCCCGTGCACTTTCAGGGTGGGCTGCTTGATCCTACAGGAAAAAGGGTTGGGAGATACAGAGAAGGAGATAAAAATGAGAAAGGGACAGGAGAAGGTCCAAGAGTCCTGCCCCAACAAGAGGCTGGCCAGCAGACAGGCCGGCACCTCTGTGCTCCTGCCCACCCACCCTGTCGCCCCCGACTGGACCATCCTCCAGCTCATCAGGGTGGAAACAACTGCACAGGGCACAGACCCCGGCCTTCCCTTTTCCAGAGTCCAGCGAGGCCTTTGGGGACCAAAGCCAGCTCTGACTGCAAGAGGAAAGGGAGTCTAACTTCACATGGGAAGTCAACCAAGTCAGAGGTAGGTCACGGGCCACATCTGACCTGCAGACTGAACTTGTCTGAGCACCAAGCCTGGTTAGTGTTAATTTGCAATCAGTATTTGCTAACATTTGCATGGTGGGCTCACAAAAAAAAAAAAAGACCTGGATTCTTGGGCTTTCTTAGAAAAATGGAGGATATGGGGATCCAGTCCTGAACTGTTACATAGAGAAACAGCTACCCCCTTCCCAGAAGGCCTGGCTTCCAGGCTTTCTTCATGCCCAGCCCTGTGGGCATGAAGAATAGGAGTCTCAGCTGGATCCAGGAGAGACGGGAAGGAAATGGGAGCTGTTCCTGGGTCTTAGAGCCAGGCAGGGTCTTGACTTTGGGCTGGAGCAGGGGGCTCTGCAAATACCTCTCACCTCTTCCCCATCTGTACGCCTCAGAAGCTACAACCTTAACTATCAAATCATCTGGTCTAATAACCTACTTGTCTTAAGACACAGATACCCAGGCTGACAGAAGAGGTGTGACTTTCCCTGGTGTTCAGGAATAGTTTTCTGAGGAGTGGTTTTCTCCCTCCTCTCTGTTATGGTTTAGGTCTCACAAGTGCGAAAGGTGACTGGATCACGGGGTGCTGTGCACAACAGTGGATTCACGTGCGCACAAGTTCACGGCTGAATGCAGTGTGAGGAGGTTGGGACAGGCTGGCGGTGGTCCCTGGGCGTGACCTGGAAGGGAGCACTCTTGTCTCTGGGTCCTCCCTTCACTCTCTTCTCCCTGACCACAGTGTGATGAGCAGCTTTCCTGTGCCCTGCTCTTTCTGCCTTGGAGCCAGCCGGCCATGGACTGAACCCAATACAACCGTAAACCAAAATAAACCTCTAAGTTTTAGGTGTCAAATGTTTTGCCCCAGAGATGTAATGTACTCTCTCTTGATGACTCCCTTTATGGAAAGCCAGTCGCCATATGGTTCATTTTGAGGACAGGCAAACATCCCTATGGAGAGGTTCAGGTGATTAGGAGCTGAGGTCTCCAACTAACAGCCATGAAACAGCCATGAGAGAGACTCAGAAGTGACTCCTCCAGCCCTAGTCAAGCCTGAGATATGCAGGCCCAGAACCATGACTCAAACCTCACCACAGACCTCAGGCCAGAACCATCCAAGCCCTGGCCTTCTGGCCCTCGGAAACTGTGGGAGATGACACACAGTGGTTCTGTCAAGCCACTAAGTTTTGTGTGACCTGGTTGGAAGCAATAAGCACTAGTGCAGGGACCAGGGCAGCAGACCATGGCCCTGGAGCTGACCCTGCAGAGCCCTGGGGCCTCACCTGTGCTCTAGCTTCTTACGGCTGATGCACATGGCCCGCTGGTAGCCCTGGGCAATGCACACCTTGTGGCGGCTGCACTTCACCTTCTGGCAGGGGTCCTTGGTGGTGTCCAGGGCTGCAGGGACAGTGTGAAGACACAGGTCATGTGGGAGCTTCTGAGCTAGGAGGCCCCTCCCCCAAGCAGCCCTTGGTAGCCCCATCAAGATCTGGCTGCTTGAGGAACCCCCAGGCCATTGGTCTTGCCCACTGGTCCCACTCTTCCCCACTGTGTGTCTCCCTCCCCTGGCCAGGAAGGACAGTCACCTTCATCTCCTTGCTGATTGTCCTCCCAGCTCTTGATGTAGTCATCCTAGAGAAAGACAGAGAGGGCGGGGCAGGGAAAGCAAGGTCTGCATCCCAGAGCCAGCTCCTCTGCCTCCATGCTAGAGAGGACAGGCCTAGGCTCCTGTGTCCACATGCAAATTATTGCCATCCTGGTGGCTGCCTGGATGACCTCTGTCCCCTAAACAACTCCTGTCCAGAATCTCAGCCTCTCCTGAAATGGCCTTATTCTCCTCACCCCATGCCAGATGCTGGCAGGGAAGAAGTTGGGGTGCAGGTGCTGATGGATGGGATAGGGAGGGGGTATGTGGGTCCAGAGAGCCCAGGCCCTGGGATCCAGCGGTACTCACCTCCACCTCCTGGAGACGGATGTGGCAGCAGGCACAGCACGGAGCAGAGAGGACAGAGAGAGAGAGATGGGATGTCAGTGGGGGGCCCCTCAGACCACGAGGCCCCAGGGAACCGCTGGCCTCATGTGGCCATGGGTGCTGATGGTCTTTGACTGCCATGAAGGTCAATATTCCTGCATCATCACCACAGAGAGCTTTAGGCTGGCTCTGGGGGCAGCAGGGTGGGGCTCATAGCTTTTGCAGGGTGACACGTTCCTGCCAGCTCTGGCCCCACAACCAGGACACACGTCTGCGGAGCTCAAAGGGCCGTGCAGCCTAGCAGTGCCCCAGAATTCCTGTGTCCTCCCTTCTACCAGGGCCCCTTCCTTGGCAGCCCCCTCCTCCTGCCACCTGCCACCCTGAGGGTAAGGTGGGACAGGGCTTACTCTCCCAAGTTGCAGGGAGACTGCTTCTCACTCAAGGTCCCTTCCTTCCTGCCAAGCTCAGACTGAGTGAAGGGCCACCCATGCTGGTGACAATGCTTCCCTAGTTACCACAGTCCAGCTTTGAGTCACCGATCAAAGGAACCTGAAGAGCCCCCCCTGTGCAGAGAGGCCAGATGGGAGGGGCCTGACCCGGGCCCTTTGTCACAGAAGCCAAGTCTTCCGCTGCCCTGCACAGCCCCTCCTCTGCATCACAGGTCTCTAAGACCTAAGACCTAAGACGCACCCTGCTCCCTCTGTCCTGTGGCCCAGGGACGTGGCCTGGCTAAGAGCACAGGTGCAGAGCTCTAGCACTTCTGGATTCTTCCCTTTCCCCTGTGAGGTGGAGACAGTTGCTGAAACCAGCACAGGGCTCCCAGGCCATCATGGTGACAGCTGGGTCAGGCAGGCAAGAGCGGGTTCCTGTGGCCCAGGGGCTGCAGTGTCAAGGATCCAGGCGCCAACCCCCTCCATGTAGGGGGACTGGGGAAGGAGCATAGCTGCCCCTCGTCCCGAGTCCTGCTCCACGTCACCAGAGACGCACAGGTTGCGGGACAGAGGCCACACTGCAGGGTGCGTGAGGGTGGGCAGGACCGGGTGCTTGGCTGTCAGGCCTGGAAAGAAGGCGCCAGAGGCCTCATCTGGGAGCAGGGGCACAGTGCAGGGCTCCCAAGGGCTTTGGAAACCCCAGGCCTCTGGGCCTCTGCAGCCTCACCTGGAAGCTGGCAAATCTAACAGGTAGGGACAAGGCCTCCCTAGGGACAACAGCCAGAAAAGGCCAGAGGGGGGCCGTCAAATGTCTCGTGGAGGGCTGGGGATATAGCTCAGTGGAATAAGCGCTTGCCTAGCAAGCACAGGGTCCTGAGTTCGATCCCCAGTACCGCAAAAAAAAAAAAAAAAAAAAAAATGTCTCGTGGACACACAGCACTGTGTCCAGGTGTGTGCCTGACACGTCCCACATGTGTGACGCATGTGTGCACGTCCTTATCCGTGCGAATGTGTACTCACGCACACACGTGCACAGCGTGTGAGAACTAGGGTGCCCACGTGAGGCAGCCCACCAGCACCAGATGGTTTTTATCAGAACCAAAGCAACAAAACCCAGTCTGTGAGCAGCCCCCAGTTTTCACAGGGGTGCCAAGGCCCACCCTTGGGCGCATCCTTCCTGCTTCTTCCTCAGCTATGGGGAGGCAGCAAGAGATGGCTGGGGGGGCAGAGAACGGCAGGCTGCTCCCCAAGAGGGCCGGGCCTGTGCTGGCTCTGGCCACCCTCGAGCCTTCTGCCGTCCCTGTGTGTCCTCAATCTGCCCCCTCACACAGGCCCCCACATCAAGTCTAAGCAGCCAATGTCCCGCAGCCTAGGGCTGGGGAGCAGGCTGAAGAGGCTCATGAGGGGCTTCCTGGAGGCCCCACGGCCCAATTTTGCCACAAGGCTTGAGCTGAGCCCTCTGGGACCCCAGGCCAGTTTTGGAACTGGCAACCTCAAGGGTCCCATTGCTTGGGGCCAAAACAATGGAGGTCAGGCCCAGCCTTTCTTCTCCAGGGGGGCGTGGGGAGAGGGGTGGTGGGAAACAGGCTGGGAGTGGCCACGGGGCTAAGGCCAGGTTTACTAAGAGGGAGCAAGGAGGGCTGGTCTCCACCCCCTGGGGTCTCTCCATCTGCTGCCAGGAGTCCCCATGAGGGAGGGTGGGGAGGGGCAGAAGGCAAGTTAGCTGGGAGGCGCCTCGAGGCCCCTCCTTGTCCTTCCACCCAGCCAGTGTGTGCACGTCCTTGGGACTCAGGACAACATGGTCTGTGGGTCAGGACTGAGGATTTCCAATAGAAATTCAAGGGGAAGCAAGGGTGGGGTAGGACTTCTAAGAGACCAGTGGCTCCCCGGGACCCAGCTCGAGTCCCCAATGGAGACGGTGGGAGTGAGCTTGTCCCTGGGTCTGGCTAAGCTCTGTATCTGCTCTGTGCCCACGGTTGTGGGTTGGGCTGTGGATCCCAAGAACCTCACTCCCAGAAGCATGGAAGTAGCCAACCTGGGGACAGGAGGTGCTGGGGTGGCACCTTTTTTTGTTGTTTTGTTTTTTGTCTTTTTGAGACAGGGTCTCGCTATGCAGTTCAGGCTGGCCTTGAGCTCACTTTGTAGCCCAGGTTGGTCTCAAACTCACAACAATCCTCCTGCCTCAGCCTCCTGAGTGCTGAAATTACAGGTGAGTGCCACCATGCCTGGCTTTGGGGTGGCACCTGATGCCAGCTTCTGCTGACTCCAGCTCAGCACCTCCCTCTTGGCACTGCCCAGAGCCCCAGGGAGATGCACACAGGAAGTAGCACACCACAGACCAGAGCCACCAGGGCAGCAAGAGAGACTACAGGTTCAGGTGGAGGAAACGGGGAGATAAAAGATGAAGGGCAAGAGAGGACACTCTGGGCACCGCGGCATGGGAATGGCCATTCGGGAACATGGCCTGGAGACACACTTAGTGGCCCTGGAAGTCAGGTGGGGGCCAGCACCAGGTCCAGGGTGCAGAAGAGGTGCTTGCGGGCAAGTGTGAATGAAAGGGACGGCCAGGTTCATTCAGGGCACTGCTGTAGGCGCCTTAGCAGCTGTGAGAAACGGCAGGAACGGTACCCGCGTCTTCTCTGGCAACAAGAGGCCGCTTCAGGGCAGGCTCTGCTGCTGCTAGCCCTCTCCCCTCGCCTGATGGAAGGGGTTCTCAGGAGCCCCACTCCAGGGCCTTTCGGAGCTGGGTCAGGACTCGGAGTTCTGGGCTGCCAGAGGAGCATGTGTGTCTACTGGGTTAGTATAACCAGTGGGGGCCACAGAGTGGACAGGTAAGAGAAACTTCCAGAAGGTATGGATGACCATGATTTGTATGGGGTCTTAAAATCAGTCTGAGAGCTAGACATGGTGGCGCACGTCTGTAATCCCAGTACTCAGAAGGCTGAGGCAGGAAGATCATTCTCAGTTCAAGGCCAGCCTGAACTACACAGTGAAACCCTCTCAAAACACCAAAAATATTAAATTAATAAAGTTATTCCTCCTCAAGTAGTTTGTATTAACAGCATAAAATGTGAGAGGCAGAGTGAGCAGCCACAGGTTACAGACATAAAGAGCCGGGCCAGGCCTCTGGCTTCCCTGTCCTGGCTGCACTTATTAGAGTCTCTGCTGCCCAGAAGGGCAGTGGCTTCCCGGGGTCCCAAGGCTCTGCTGGTCGGCTCTCTCTTCTCCACGCACACTACCAGCACTTGATCACTGTAGCGCCCCCTGCTGGCCTCTCACTGCCCACCCATCTCCCTCTCCACAGAAGCTTCATCTGATTTGGAACTTCTCACTGAACAGTTTGCTCTCACTTGGGGGTGGGAGGGTTACAAAGGGAGTCAGGTGCTGACACGCGACTGTAATCTCAGCACTAGGGAGGCTGAGGCAGGAGGATCACTCCGAGTTCAAAGCCAGGCTGGGATACCCAGAAAGACCCTGTCACAAAACAAAACAAAACAAAACAAAACAAAACAAAAGATGAAAGGGATTGCTATCAAATTGTGTAATGCTGGCTTCTCCTGCAGGCCAGGGATACAGAACATTTTGGCATCTTTCAGCTGGTTCCCAAGTTTCCAAGATTTGTACAGTGAACACATATTACTTTTATAGTAAATGAAAAAATAGCAAAGGTTAGATTTTACAACCCCTTCTCTCGTTCCATTACCCAAAAAAGGTGAGCTTTTCACTGACTCCCAGATGCCCCATATCCACTCTGTGGATGTGTCAGCACCTGGTACCTCTGCATGGCCACTTTCTCCATTTGCAGTGTACCTGATATCCAACCCCTGAACTCCTAGTCATTCTTTTTTTTTTTTTTTTTTTTTTGTACTGGGAATTTAACTCAGGAACTTGTGCTTGCCAGGCAGGTGCTTATGCCACTGAGCTGTATCCACAGCCCCCTCGTCATTCTTCAAACCCCATCTCAGCCATCATCTTCCCAAGCCTGTCCCATGCCTGCTAACCATCCAGGCTTCCTGTACCTGTGGAACCCTATTACTGCACTGGCAACACCCCACTTCTGCTCCGTTTTGCCTTACTTAGATGGCCAATTCCGGAGCTGTGGCTATTTACGTACATACTAGAAATCCCAGGGAAAGCTAAGGTGGGAGATCACCACAAGTTCAAGACCAGCCTGGGCTACACAGTGAGTTCAAGGAGGCATGTAGGAGAAATGGTGCTAATCACTTTCCATCCATTGCCTTCTTTTCTCTTCACAGAACCCCATGGAAATAGTACTGATATTATCTCCATTTTTCAGGTGATAAAATCAAAGATCAGAGAGGGTGACTTAGCAATTGCCCAGCAAAAGAACACTGGTACCCAGATCTGTGATTTCAGAATCCACACGCCTAACCAGAACCCACACCCTAACCAGAATCCATGCCCCTAACCAGAATCCACACCCCTAACCAGAACCCACACCCCAACCAGAATCCATGCCCCTAACCAGAATCCATGCCCTAACCAGAACCCACACCCCAACCAGAATCCATGCCCCTAATCAGAATCCATGCCCTAACCAGAACCCACACCCTAACCAGAATCCATGCCCTAACCAGAATCCATGCCCCTAACCAGAATCCA
>PVLD010003284.1:59262-69393 GCA_004027595.1 Dinomys branickii | reverse complement strand
ATCAGAGGGACAGGCAGTGGAGGGGGAAGCCACCCACAGGCCTCCCTGCTCCAAGTTCTTTCCAGAATCGCTTCACCACCCCTGGTTTGGCTGGTTTGGAGCTAACCCATCTCCTGCTTTGATCTCTGCGGCTCAGCTCGGTCGCCATGGAGACGAGCCCACTGCACCAGGCTGGGGGAGAGGCGGGAGTGCGCAGGCCTGGCGGGCTTGGGGCACACACTGGGTGTTTCCTTCCTGTCATTGTAATTAGCACCCAAATCACCCGCTCACTTCCCAGCTTGAATTAAGCCAGCTGCCCCGGCTGCTGGGGGCAGGGATGCAGTGGAACGCAGCAAGGGAAGAGCAGACCCTGCAGCCCTGGCTTTGGGGTGAAGCCCCGCCTGGTGGAGCTCCACCTGCTTCTGTAGCAGTGTTGGAGCCTGGCGCTGGATTCCCACCTTGCTGGAAGCAAGGGTGCCCCTGGTCCTGGACAAACTCTGTTCTCTTGTTGTCCCCTTCACTGGGAGATGCCCAGGCTGGGGACCCAGGAGTAATGTGTGAGAGCTGATTCTATAAACTGCAAAGCTCTGTGCTTAAAAGACACAAACTAGGAAGGGGTATTATGCCCACGTACCAGCTCCTCGCAGTGAATATAATCATTATGTACTGCAATCGTGTACTAATCAAATAAAAAGGACACATATCAGAGCTAGACACGGCAACACATACCCATAAACCCAGAGCTCAGAGGAGGATGAGGCAGGAGGATTGCAAGTTTGAGCCCAGCTTGGGCTTTAGCAAGGCAATGTCTCAAAAAAAAATGCTTTTTCTTAACAAGGTCTGGGGATGCAGTTTCGGGTGAAGACTCAGGGTTCAATCCCAGGAAGCCCTCCTCCCCCGGCCCGCCAGAATGAAAGAAAAAGAAAAGACACAAACCAGGACCACTGGCCCCAGGGTTCCCTGGTATACACAGTAACAGTGTTGGCGGAAGGGGGTGGACAGGGGCAAGAGACCCCTTTGGGTCTCACAGTCACAATGGGCCTCAAATTAGACATCGACAGGATTGAAAGAAGAAGTTTATCAGGAGATTCATAAACCGCAGTATTTGTAACCCCATTACGGTGCTGTCTTCATTTTCTTCATAGACCAAGCATGTCTAAGGCAGAAGTAGGCCAGGTCTTCCCAGCCTGCAGGAGGTCCTGTGAGGCCAAGGTGAGTGTGGTGAAGCCCAGACCAGGTGGGAGTCTTTGGGCTGAGCGTCCTGCCCTCCTGGGAAACAGCCACAGTGCCTCCAATTTGCCAGCCCAGGACCAGGCAGGGTGAGCAGGAGGTATGGAGACCTGGTGCCGGTCACACCCAGCAGACAAACTGACCACTAAATGCCTGTCCTCTCTTAGGTAGGAGGTGCAGGCGGGGTATAAGGCCCAACAAACTGAAGGGCCTCCCTCCTCCCACCTCTCCTCCCCTCTGAGGAATTTCCCTGGAGGGCAAAAATGTGCTTATCGTCCTCAAGGCCTGTGTGCCAGGAGCCAGCCTGGGCTCAGGTATGCCCTCGCCAACACTCATCCGGTGCCCAGGCCTGACCTCCTGTGACTCCAGTGGCATCTCAGCTGCCACCCCAACCTTGGTTTCTGCTCCCTAAAGACAGAAAGCCGATGTGGTCGCATACACCTAGAATCTCAGCATTGGGAGGCTGAGTCAGAAGGATCACTCTGAAGTCCAGGCCAGCCTTGGCTACATAGTGAGCTCAAGGTCAGCCTGAACTGTATCAAAGGACCCCGTCTCAAAACAACCCCTTTGAAAAAAACAGCAGAAGGGAGCATGGGGCTTCTTGTGCCTTGGCGACACAAATGTTCTCCACCGAGGGACCCTCTCTCCCTACCCACAGGTCCAAGGGAAGCTGGCCTGCCCTGCAGCAGACTGAGGGTGGGGAGGCTGGGGGCAGCTCTTCTTCCTTTCTCATCCACTCCTGTTCCACACATGAAAGACTGGACATCAGGGGCATGGTTCTAGCAGTGTCTGTCCCAACTTCTAAGGAGTGGAAGGGAGAGGAGACGCCCCAGAGTTCTCACAGCCAGCCGTGCTGCCTCATGTGGGGTGCTGGTCCCTGGAGAGAGGCTGAGCACAGGGAGTTCCCTGCTCCTGCGAGGAACCAGACAGAGACACGTTACAGACTACATGTCCGCATCCCCGAATTCTTTTGCTGAGACCCTGACCCTATGCATGGTATGAGGCGGGGCCTTGGAGAGATGACTAAGGTTAGATGTGATCATAAGGGGGGATGGGATGAGTGCCCTGAGATAGTTCAGTCTGGCCTGGGGCTCGCTATGTAGCCCATGCTGGCCTCAAATTTAAAATGACCCTCCTCCTCAGCCTCCCAAATGCTGGGATTACAGGTGTGCACCACCACACCTGGCTGGGATTGTATCCTTAGACGAGAGACTGGTGCTTGATCCTTCTGCCATGTGAGGACACAGACAGAAGACTGCCACCGACCAGGAGCACCGAGTCTGCCAGTGCCTTGATTGTGGGCTCTGTGGTCCCGGAAGCATAGGAAACACATTCCAGTTGCTGAAGTTGCCTCTTCTCTAGGTTCTTGTTATAGCTGCCCGAAGTGACTACGGTGGCCGGTGTGTGTGTCCCAGCCTGGGGTGTGCCCTAAATGCCACAACATCCTGTTTCTCAGTCCTTGGGCAATACACATCCAACCCCGAGCTGGCCACAGGTCTTCGTGGGAGGGGTCTCAGTGTGTACAGTGGGCGGTGGGACAGGGTGAAGCATGGCTGGTGGGAGCAGCTCCTGACAGGCTCTTGGTTATCTTTTCTGAGTCACAGAAGGCCAGGGCTTTGCGGGTCACTGTGTTTCCAGTGGGAAACTCAAAGCCCAGAGAGGTAAAGTAGCTGCCTCAAAGTCACACAGCTAGTCTGTCCTCTCGCCAAGAAGAAGAGCAGGGGACCCTCCTCCCTGGGCTCTCCTATACCTTAGATGGCCCTGCCCTCCTGGAGAAAGGAGTGGTGCTGGCCCTGCTCCCTCCTCAGACTCCTGGAAAATGAGAGGAACATATAGCACCTGGCAGCCTCTCTGTGCATCGAGACTCCCATCTCCATCTCTCCTCAGGCTTAGAGACCCACCCAGCCTTCAAGAGCCCTCCCCAAGCTGAGGCTGCTCTGGAGACGCCAGCCGGGCAGTGGGAGAGGAGTTAGAAGCCCAGGTGGAGGAGGAGGCTAGGGAAGGACCCAGACCCAATTGTGGAATTCTTTCTGACCCACTTTTGGGTTCTCACACGCCCACGCTTCCCCACGAACATCTGTGCTGCATCCCCACACTAGCACTGGGCTGCATCCCCACACTAGCACTGGGCTAGGTGTGCAGGGAAGGAGGGGTCACAGGGGAGCTGCTGTGTGGCCCACACTTGCTCCTGCTTAGGAACATGAGAATCACATGGGAGATGCAGGCCAGGACACCCTGAGCCGACCCAGGGTCACCAGGAAGTCAGAGGCTCTCAGATCTGCAGTGAGCCAGGGAATCAGTGAACAGGCAGAATCACCTTGGCTGGGAGACCAAGGCATGGCGTGGGCCAGACCCAGAAGTGGCCTCCATCTGCCAGAGTGCCGCCTACTCGAGATGCCCTCCAGCCTTAGGACAAGATGCCCCATGCCTGAACCTTTGCGTCTGGCTCCCGGCAGGAAACAGAAGCTGAGCCAGGTCAGAACCTGAACCCAGAACCAGCAGCTGGCACCCCTAGTTCTTCCTGGATGGGACTTACCTTTAGGGTCTTCCTGGGCTCTGGCTGGTGGCACGAGGGATTGCTCCTGCCCCGGACACCTGGGTAGCTGGCAGGACACAGGCAGGGCTAGCCAATTCTCCAGGACAGACCCTACCTTCTATATCACTAAGAGTCCTGAAAACCAAAGCCCAATCTGGTGACTGGGATGCAAACCCTGCTCTGCCAACTCCTAGCTTTCGACGCTGGGTAAGTTACTTCATTCCTCTGTGCCTCAGTTTCTTTGACCGTAAAATGGGCAAACTACAGAGAAACAATCACATAGATTGTTGAGTACAAAGCACCCACTGCAGGACCTGGGAGATAGGCAGGCCCACTGCCACTAACCATGTGTCTCCAGGTGTCAAAGGCAGCACTAGACACCCACAAACGTAATAAAATGTAATGGAGGAGGAGTACAAAGTAGTGAACAACGAAGAAGAATGAGAACAGTCAGTCCCTTGTAGCCATGTTCTGGGGAGCCCGTCTGAGGGCGCTGTGTAGGGCCACCTCCTCCCAGCATCCCCCATGAGGCCCTGCATGCTCTGTTCTGAGGCCCTGGGTCCTACCCCATGCTGTAGGGAGTGAGTTAGGAGGTAGGAACATTGGGGAACAGGAGTGGGGTGTGGCGCATGCCTGTAATCCCAGCACTCGGGAGATGGGGCAGGAAGATCGTGAGTTCAAACCTGGCCTGGGCACTTTAGTGACTTAGCAAGACCTGTCTCAAAACAAAACATTTTTTACAATGGACTATGGCTGCAGCTCAGTGTGAAGGGCACCCCTAGGTCCAATTACTAGTGGTTCTTAGAAATTAAAAAAAAAAGGAAGGAAAGAAGAGAAAGCAAAGCCCAAGGCTGCGCAGGGCAGAGCACAGCTAGACTTGCAGGTGAAGGAGCCAGGCATAGCAGCCCCAGCTCCTAGCCAGGGCCGCCCTCCTCCCCGGCAGCAGAGTGCAGGCTTCGAAGGGACCTGCTGGGCCCAGGATATGCGGCCCATGCCCGCTGGAGGGAGGATTATTCTGCTGCTAAATCCTGCCTCCCGATAATCCCCAAACTCAGAGCTGAGCCGAGCCGCCGGCAATCCTCACCAGCCCCGCTGATAGCAGAAGGGAGGGCTCCCTGGCTTTGGTCCTGTCCCCGCCTTCCTGAGCCCTGGACACAAGCCCTGCCATCTCCCCCTCTCTTCCATTGCTACCACTTAAGAAGACATGTTAGAGGCCTTCAAAACTGTTCCCCAAGAATGTCCTACTCCTCTTGCTCCCACCTGGGCAGACAGGGGCCCTGTGCCATCTTGTGACTGACCATGAGCAAGGCTTCAGCTCAACCCTGCAGCCCCTGAGGGGTTCAAAAGAAATTCCTCTCTCTCCAGTGAGAAGCCAAGCTTCTGTGTTCCCAGAACAGCTGGCCCATGGGTTGTGTACACAGACGGATGCCGCTGCGCCCAGTTGGAGGGTCTGCCGCACTGAGGTGGGGAGTACAACCTCTGCTGGAAGAGGAAGGGTGGGACTAGTGCAGGCCGAGCCCCTGTGTACAGTCTGTGCACTGTACAACTCCAGGGGGCGCCACTCGTATGGCGGCTCCACTAGAGTTACGCAATGCTGTGGCTCTGAGCTTGCAGCCTCTTTCTTGCTTTTCTGCAAAAGCTGCCAACACATTCCCATGGCCAGGCCCCCTGCCCAGCCTTCTTTGTCCTGCTGCTCTTCCTGACCCTGTCTTCCGGCAGCCAGAGCTGCCCTCAAGGGAGTTTTAAAAGGAATCTGCCCTACCAAAGTCCGAGCCCCCATCAATATACCCTCAAGCTCTGTGTGGTGTGCAGTGGGGCAGGTGCTGCAGAATTTCAAATTTGGGGCCTGCCTTCTGAAGAGCATGCAGGAAAGGGGGAGTGATTGGCACCAATCCAGGGAGACAGGTGGGCAGCCCTGTGCCGGGGGTCAAGCAGTCAGTCATTCTATTATTCTCACCCACTAGGCTGGCTACTGGAAGCAGGAGGAGGGAGGTGGAAGGGATCTTATTTTTAAACCTCCACTGTTCTGATGAAGCATCTCTTTT
Source organism: Dinomys branickii (assembly GCA_004027595.1). NCBI lineage: Eukaryota > Metazoa > Chordata > Mammalia > Rodentia > Dinomyidae > Dinomys > Dinomys branickii. The sequence goes on along the minus strand of PVLD010003284.1, from coordinate 63,603 downwards.
CCTTCTGACCTTCACCAGTCCTGTTTCCAAGGATCAAACAGCCAGCCTGTCCGAGGGAGGCCTGGGTGGGTGACACATGGGCTCTGGACTGGCGGCCGGCTCCACCCTCGCTGCTGGGCCCCAGGGCCTCTGCTCAGGCAGCCCAGGAGACTGCGGCGGATGGGGCTGGGCCTGCAGGTGCCAAGGGAGGGCTCCAGTTCCCAGGCTGGGCCAGCCTTGGGTGGGGCAAAGGCAGAGACCCACGGCCCACTCCAGGGTCCAGGCCACCCAGCATGGGGACCTGGCTGCTGTGGTTCCTCCTTCCCTGACAGCTGGACTTGCGTCTCTGCCTCTGTGCATAGTGCGGCAGGGTACCTCGGGGAACACGGGTGTTCTAAAGAGATTTCTAAGGAACTTGAGGATGCACGCAGCTGACAGAAACAAAGGTCGAGGGGTGGCCTGTGTTGCCCTAGGGGGTCCCAGGAAGAATCTGGGGACTGAGGCCCGAGAATGCACGTCCTAAACGAAGCTTTCTGGCGTCGCCAAGATGAGCTGCGTCTCCGCCATGGTCGGACCCAGCCCCTCCCGGCTCCCCGGTTTTCCGGGGCTCACCCGCGCCCTCGCGTGCTCATCCCAGCCCGTCCACCCCCCAGGCCTTCTGGGAGCCGCCTCCTATTTCCCCTCTGAGCTACAGGTGCGGGTAAACAAAGTGCTGCAGCGACGCCCGTGCCGCCCGCAGCTGCCTCCCCACCCCCACCCCGCAAAGTTCGGGCCAAGGTTACGCCGGGGTTGGGGCGCGCGCAGCCAGCGAGCCCCCACCCTCAGCTTCGGGGGTTCTCTCTGCTTCCCAAGCCCACTGAGCTGCAGATCGTCCCTCCCTCCGGTTGCAAGCTCTCCAGCCTCCCTCCCAGGGTTGGTCCCAAAACCCAGCTTAGCTTGGTGCGCGCCCCTCTGCGTGGGACCCCCAGATCTGGTTCTGGAGTACAGCGGCCCTGGGCTGCTCCCCACTACGGACACGCCTTCCATCACCTTGCCTCGGAGTTTGCCGGGCCCCCCAACTCAAAGTCTTGGCACATTATCCCCTACCTAGGATCCCCCCCCCCCAGAGCCACAGTGGGGACCCAGGGCACCCATGCAGACGCGGCCCCACCCAGACCTGCGCCTTCCGCAGTGCCCCGTATGTGCCGCCTGCAGCAGCACTGGCTGGGAACAGGCCGGGGGCGGCTCGCGAGAACGGGGTCAGCCGGCCCGCGGCTTCTCACCCGGTACCCCATCTCCGCGCCGGCTGAGCGTCCCCTCCCCAGCGTCCTCTTGCCTGGGGCTTGAGGGGCGGGGGTGGGACTGGAGAGTCCCAGACTCTGGCTGCAGAGACACGGGAAGGGGCGCGACAGGGACTTGGCGTTGTTTACTCAGCCGACTGGGTGCTGGGGCGCCGCTTCCACCCCACACCCGCGCCGGGCGCCCCGCGCACACTCACGTCTCGGAAGCGGTTCCAGTGCTTGATCTTGCCGCTGTACTGCGAGATGGACGACAGCCATTGCTCGTCCTCCATGAAATTGCCGGGGGTCTCTCCCTCTTTGAGCCCTTTGGCGTCGCCTTCGGCCAGGGCGGCCGAGGCCAGTAGCAGCAGCGGCAGCGCCAGGCGCCCGCAGCCCGGGGCGCGCATCGTGGTCTGGGCCGGACCTCGGGGTCTTGACTTCTGCAGGATGTAATGTCCTTCCTGCCACCCTGCTGCTGGCCAAGCGCGCTGCCGCGGTCGCCGCCCGCCCTCCTCCTGCGCTTTGCTCGGGTGACTGGCGGTGGGGAGTCGCGGCTGAAATGTGACCTGGTTAGGAGATGGTCTCGTCTACAAATGCTCAGCGCTGGCCGCGGAGAGGCAGAGGGAATCAGAGAGGCTGCGCCAGCAGGGGCTGTGTCTGTAACTGTAGCATCGGCATCACGTTTGACATCATCATACCTGGTTGAAAAAAGAAAAGGAGGGGGAGATTTCAAAGCGGAGCGCTGGCTGAGAGCGCGTCGCCAGCCAGCCGCAGCGCAGCGCAGCCCCGGCGCACTGGCAGTTGCAGAGCAAGGAGGCAGAATCCTGAGCTGTCCCTGCCACGTCTCTCTCTCCGAGGCTGGAGAGCAAGAATACTAGGACGCTGGCCTGTCCCTGGGGAAGACGGGATGCGGAGAAGACAAAACTCTCCGGTTACACACCCGCCAGCTCCGGTGGCCAGGGACGGTCTTTTTCTCCCCTCACCTCCCACCCCGGGGGCTGCGCCACAGCCCTGACAGCTGGCTTCCTGCGAGTTATGCCTTTGCCATCACGGGTGGCTTCCTTAAGACAAAAGCCATGTAACAACTGGCAGCCTCAGAACTGTTGCTCCCCAGCCCCAGGCGCATGCTGTTTTATAGGCGAGTCCTGTGCCCTGAGAGGCTGGTAAGACGCGGGCAGATGTCCTCCTCCCCAAGCAGCTGTTTAGGGGCTGTCGCCCCTTTTGTTAGCTCTTCCTAAGGCAACCCTAAAGGGCCAGTGCCTGGGCATTCCATCTGCCCTGAGGCCGTGCCTCCGGAAAAGGCACATTTGCTCAGTCTGGACCCCACTCTGGCCTCAGTAAGGCGCTGGGGATGGGGTGAAGGGGGAAGGGACCAGTTTTGTTGGGGGGGGGGTTGGTTTCTATTAAATCTGTGACCCTTGCCACTGCCCGTAGAGATGTTGACATCCCAGTTGCGAAGGCTGGAGGCTGGGCACAGTGACAGGATCCCGGCAGAAACGGCGAGGCTTACACGACAAATTGAAGAGGAAACAGATAATCTGACGGGACAAAACATATTGAACTTCTGGGACCCAAGCCCCAGATTGTGTTTTTGTAAAAGACTTGGCTGCTGGCTGTGATCTTAAAAAAAAAAAAATCAAAGGCAATGAAAACTGTGATCTTAATCAGTAGAAAAAAAAAATTAGGTTACAAGGTTCCCAGTCACAGAACCTGGCCTGCTGGGAACTTTAATGCCTCTGTGGTCTGGGGTGGGGTCCCCCAGGGAAAACAGAAAACAATAGCTCCCTTCCTGTGCTTTCTTGTGGCCTTTTCAGGTGGACTTAGTGGCAGTGCCCTGGTCACTGATGTCCCCACCCCCAGTAGCCAAGGCAACCCTCCAGGAGCAGTGCAGTGTTCTGTGGTACACCAGCATGTAGGCTGGGGCAGGGTGAGCAAGTCCCATTTTCTCTCTATACATTAATGGTAATACCACCTACCTCCTAAGACTGCTGGAAACTTCAGCAGCTAATACTAAGTGTCTGGGCATAATGGGCATTTTTTAAAAAAGTTACTTCCTTCAGGTTGGAAAGAAGACTATGATATCCCATAGATCTAAAGAGTTACCAAAATGAGCCGGGCATGGTGGCGCACTCAGGAGGCTGAGGCAGGAGGATCCTCGTGAGTTCAAGACCAGCCTGTGCTACAAAGTGGGCTCAAGGCCAGCCTGAACTGCATAGTGAGACCCTGTCTGAAAAAAAGACCAAAAAAAAGTTACCAAAATGTACCACCTCTTCCCACTGTCTTAATCCTGATCTTTTAGCAAAGATATCTCCAAAGCATGGAGACAGAGCCCAAACAGCATTGCTCCCTGGTTCTGGTGTTATCTTAGGAAGCCCCTGGTCTGCTACAGTTGCAAAGCTGCCCGGGGGAGAGTTCGGAAAAGCATCAAGACGCATCGGACAGCGCAGCTGTGTGCAGGCCTGTGACACCGAGTGTTTCCCACGCCCCTGGCAGCTCCTCCAAGACCAGCCTCCTGCAGCACCTTCAAGCTGGGTCAATATTGGCCCTGTGTAAAAGCAAACCACCATGGCCCAAGGCTGTTAGTTAAGCCAAAGGTGAAGCTGTTCAGAGAAACCAAATTTCCAGATGGCAGGTGTAAGGGTTGTAGAAAACAGCTGATAATCAGCATATAAGAAGAAAAGCTTTTCTTAATATTTGACAAGTCAGCCTTTGCAAACCAGTGGTCCCAAAACCAAGACACTGCTGGATGCATTTGTTAAATGGTGCATATATTGATGTATTTCTGTGAGCATTTAATATTCAGCAGTCCAAAGCAGAGAAATTGTAGTTTTAATAAGAAATCTAAATTTAACTACATCTAGAAACCATTTAATCCCATGTCTAGATGATCCCATGAGCACAAAAAGATAAATGGAGATACTCAGCCCAGAATTGTTCATAATACCAACCCTGGAAACCAACTCCATGCCCGTTAGTGAGGAAACAGTCACACTTTAAAAAGTGTGTCTACAAGTCAAGTGTGGTGATGTACACCAGCCACTAGGGAGGCAGAGGCGGGAGTATCTCAAGTTTGAGGCAATGGCAATTTAGCAAGACTTTGTCT
>PVLD010003284.1:0-59162 GCA_004027595.1 Dinomys branickii | reverse complement strand
TAGACTCAGTCTCTAGCACACAGGAAAAAAATCACTGGGTTAATTAATGATCTCATCAATTTCCAAGAGGAAGAGCTTATTGTGATTCACAGTTTCAGGGGCTTCAGTTCGTGACTGCACAGGCCAGCTGCTTGGGCCTGTGGGGACACTGTACACGAGGGCCCCACAGAACTGCTGTTTATGTGAGTTAGACATACATTTATAGTTACCATATTGAAACGTAAAACTGAGAACCCAGATGATCCTCAGTGGTCAGGGGTACAAGCTTAAAAAACAAAAAACCAAACACACACAAAAACAACTAAGAGTTTTTAAAATTTTATTAATTTATTTAAAAATAACAATATACCCAATATATTAACAAAAACCAAAATAATACATTTTATAAGAAACAAGTATATCCCAGACCCATTAGACATGGGACTGTTTGCATTTTCACAAGTCCCTCCCGTTCCTGGTTCAGCAGAAGCCAGTTCTATTCGCGTACCAGATTCTGCTCGATAGCAGTATATGTGGTTGTCATGGCTGCCACACAAAGGACAAACAGACCACTCAGCTTCAACAACTGAAATTTACTTTCTCACAACTCTGGAGGCCGGTACTGTAGTTCAAGACCCAACTGTCAGGTGGGGTCTCTCTCAAAGCCGCTGTCCTTGGCTTATGGACGGCCCTACCTCCCTGTGTCCACATTTCATCCTCTATAAAGGACTCCAGGTTGGTCAGAGACCCCAGCAGCCCATCTTAACTTAGTCAGACCTGTCTCCCTCCCTCCCTCTTTCTCTCTGCCCAACTTCAAACACACTCACACTGTAAGGCACTGGGCAGTTAGGGTTTCAACACAGGTGTTCTGGAGGGCACCACTTCACCCACACAGGTACAGATGACAATAGCCACCAAGGGCGAAAGGGCAGGCCTGAGGGCAAACTGAGTTAAATCTCTGAAAACACGTACATTTATACCCTAAACCTACCCCACTTACAAAATTCTGTAGAACACAAGATGACACAAGTGGGTATTCTATTAACCATCAGAGTACGGTTGCCATGTTACACAGTTGGACAAACAACACACTTTTTTTTTTGTCTTTTTGAGATAGGGCTTCACTACGCAGTTCAGGCTGGCCTTGCACTCACTTTGCAGTCCAGGCTGGGCTTGTACTCACAGTGATCCCTCTGCCTCAGCATCCCAAGTGCAAAAGCCTCCCGAGTGCTGGGGTTACAGGCCTGTACCACCACACCCAGCCCACTTTCTTACCCTTATGAAAATGGTCTGGACCTCCCAGATTCCTCCCTAAAAGGTGCTCAGGGATTCTTAGAAGTCCAAAGCCCATGATTTGACAATCACAAGTATACACTGTATGAGCCTGGGCACATTTCTTGAAGTTGTTAAGCCTCAATTTGTAAAACCAGGATAATTATACCAAGTTAAGGGGGCTGTTATAAAGACTGAGTTAACACACAAATACATGACAAGTGGGCACATTCCATTTATCTTCAGTTATTATTTGTGCAAAATCACCTCATTTTTCTTATTAGCTATGTGCTTAAAGACAAATGAGCAGTTACCTCTGGGTGACACAATTCATTTAAGTGCTGAAGTTGAAGTTCATCACCACACACCCACAAGAGCAGTATGCCTGACATTTCTTCAGAGTGAACTTATTTCACCTTTAAAAATATTTTTACAAAAAACAAGGCTGTCGTGGCCTTCCTCATGGTAGCCTGCCCTGTGTCCTCAGGGTGTACTTTCATTTTTTCTCTTCTTTTCAGCCCAAGTTCGCTCTGCACAGCCAGTTTCCCCCTCTTTCCTACTTTTCCTTGGTGCTACATTTGAACTCGGGACCTTGTGTTTGCCAGGCAGGCTCTGTGCTGCTGAGCTAGATCCCCAGCTCACTTTCACTTTTCATATACACTGTCACCACTTTTGTTTGTTTTTGGTTTTTTTTCCTCATTTCATTCAATTCTCTATTCCAGACAAGAACATGGACTCCAGCTCCAGAAGGAGAAGTGAGCACCCTAAAGCCCAAAGCACCACTGAAAAGCATCTGGTGAGAAGGCTTGGATCAAATGGAGAACGCCTAGCCCTGCTGTCCGCGGGTACCCGACACCTGTGTGAGAAGAAAGCTGCTGTCTTGGGGTGAACATCAGCGCCTCCGTAGACCAACACTAAACCAGCTTCCCAGCAAGATGGACTTCCGTCTTGCTGGCCAGCTGGCTCTCTTAACAAAGTCATTTTCCTTGCTAAAAAAGGAAACGGAAAGCAAAGAAGGAAGCTGGGCAGGGTGGTGCATACCTATAATCCCAAGACTCAGGAGGCAGAGACAGGAGAATCACCACGAATTGGAGGCCAGCTTGGGCTACGTAAGAGCATGCCAGCCTGAACTACAACCGCAAGGCCATCTCAACAAAAAAGAAAGCTCAAAGAAGAGAGAAAGGTATTAGTAAGACCCAACGGCGCCGCTTGCCTCAGCCCAGCGGCCCGGAGTGCAGCACTGCCCCGTGGTGTCCAGCTGGAGCTGCACTGAGGCGTTCTGACGCGATGCACCTCTACAGCCACCCAGTTCCCTTTGGCTCCAGGAAAAAAGTGCAGAGCATGATCCCGGGGCGAGGGCTGGTATCAAGGCAACACTATGTCCAGTTTAAGAAACCCTGGGCCTCAGTTAAAACATAATCATTCTGAGTAATGTTTATACCACAGCCACCATGAGCATAGAGTTCACTTAGGGTAACTTACTGGGTGCCATCCAAAAAAAATTTTTTTAAATTTATTTTCCATCACAAAGTTCCCTGTTTAGCAACAAAGATTTTGTAAAACAATAGTGGTAGGAGTCACCACCCCCTTTGTTTGAGATAGGGTCTCACCATGTAGTTCAAGGTGGCCTTGAACTTAATATGTAGGCCAGTCTGGCCTTGGAACTGCAGCAACCTGCTTGCCTCAGCCTCCCAAGTGCTGGGATTATAGGTGTGAGCTGTGGAGAAGGGCATTCTTTGATTACAAAGCACTGAGGACACAAAATGATTGGCTTATTAAAATGAACTGAAACCTCTCACCTGAAGATAAGAATCCATGGATAAAGGAAATGCGTATGATTATCAAGTTGCCCAGGGCTGGATCAACAACTGGAAGTCACTTTATGATCCCCAGCTGAAATGAGTAATTTGGGTGGGAGAGGCCCATCTGGGGGCTGTTCTCACAGCATGGGAGGCAGAACTGGAGAAGGATAAGCTTTAATTACTAAAACGCTTGGTATCCGCCCATTTGTACAATCTACCCCTTTGGTTCAGGCTCAATAAAATGTGACTGAGATTGGTAATCTGGGCTGCAGTCTGAGAGGCTGTCAGCCCCCTGATCCCAGACTTTCGCCTCTCTTGTTTTTCTTGTCTCTGTTACTCTTACATCTGCGGTGCCTTGTTCTCCGGACCTGTCACTATAGAGAGAACAACAGTGAGCCACCATGTCCAGCTTCCCTTCTCTTCTTAAAGGAACTGAGGGTGCAATCAGGGGCTCACAGGATAGCTGGAGCCATTTGAAGGTACAACATAACTACTTCAGGTCAGAGGGAATTGCTAAGTGGTAACATCAAGCAAGAAATCATTAGAAACACAGTGGCAAATATTTGCCCCATCACCATTTGGTAACAGGAGACCCTGATTTTTTTTCTTCCTTTTTTGGTGAAAGGATTAAATAGGCTCTGTACATGCAGCAGCAGGACCCTGAATCTGCACAAATTATTTTGGGTCCATCAAAAGTGACCTGATTTCTACCACTGTTGGTTTTTCATAAAAGTTCTACGTCCAAAGAACCTGCTGTTCCCTGTTTTCTTTGTGCTACACTGTTCTCAAGACTTGTCTGTGCACTTTCAAGAGGAAAAATCAGAGGATGAATTAAAATTTTTCCAATCCTACCAACATCTTTTAACACACAACATTCTAGAAAACACAAGGGCAGACAAGCACACATGCCACTAACCCTCTGCGGGCAGGTGTCACCACGTCATGGAGCCTCTCGGGACGACACTGTCTGCTTGGGAGAGGATGGGAGAAAAAAGCAGTGACTTGGGGAAATGACTATGAACCACATGCTTCCATGCTCAAGGAACGGTGACCTCTGGATTCTAAATAACAGAATTTTTAGTTCTATTAAGAATTTAGTGTGTGATATATAAGGTTACATTTTCCAAAAACTAAACCTAAACCGTTCTGCAAACCTAAGTTATAAATCTCTAACACCCCAAAGAAGACATCTTTACCCCTGGCCCCAGATGCCCACTGGCCTGTGAGAGGACAGGGGGACAGACAGCACCACATGACATGCAGTGCTGGACCTGAGGTTGGGTTGTGACTCAGGGCCATCCTGGGACACACTCGGTCCCAGATCCTGAGGTGAGATAATGTCACAAATTAATATCATGGTGCCATGAACCCTCAAATTAATAACACATTTCCACAAGGAAAAAGCAGAGGTCTCTGGGGAGAAAGTGAACCTGCAGACACTGGCATGTAAGTTTCACATGACAGCAATGGTGGTGACACCAGACTCACAGACAGCGTGGCTACCGTGGAAATGCATTTATTCACAAGTGGTCCATGCAGTCTCGCTGGACGCTGGACACTGCCCTCAAGACTCAGCAACCTTCACACAGGCTCAGGGAAGAAGCCAAGAGCAGAAAGGCAGAATCAAGATAAGACTGAGGAGAGGACAAGGATGACAGCAGAGGGGCTGGGGATATAGCTCAGTGGAATAAGCGCTTGCCTAGCAAGCGCAGGGTAATGAGTTCGATCCCCAGTACCGAAAAAAAAAAAAAAAAAAAAGAATAGCTCAAATTTTGGGCTGGAGGTACAGCTCAGTGGGGTAAGTGCTTGCCGCTAAGCACTAAGGCCCTGAGTTCGATCCCCGGTCCCGGAAAAAAAAAAAAAAAAAAAAAAGGATGACAGCAGAGGATGTGGAGTGGGAGAAGAGGGAGCCGGACTGAGGGCTGTGGAGCCCTCATTCTTCTGGAACTTTCTGTGCAGCCCTGTGGAGGTCACTGTTTCTTTGCAGCCCTGAGAAAGAAACAGAAAAGAGCTGTCATATTGCAACTCCAGCGGGGTATGGGAAGGTGGGAGTGGGGATGGGCTTGGGGGACCAGGGGCCAACAAATATTTTAAGAACCAACTTTAGAGGAAAATGGACAGAACAGACAGAGTAACTTCAAAGTCTGTAACAGTTTTATTAAAGTCCTTTAATATTTTTTCAGTACTGGGGATTGAGCCCAAGGCCTTCTCACTGAGCCACATTCCCCCTCTTAAAAGAGATTTTTGGGGGCTGGGGATATAGCTCAGTGGAATAAGTGCCTGCCTAGCAAGCGCAAGGTCCTGAGTTCGATCCCCAGTACCGCCAAAAAAAAAAGATTTTTGGAGAGACAGTCTAAGTCACTAAGCTGTCCGAGACGGTGTTATACTTGTGATCATCCTGCCTCAGCCTCCCAGAGTATCAGAATTACAGGCACCACTATACCTGGTAAATTCTGTAACTTTAAGTTATTTTGATAAAGACTCTGGGTAGTAAAGGAATTGAAACAGGATCTTGAAGAGGTGTTTGGACACTGGTGTTCGTACTCTACTATTCACAATGGCCAAGTGGCAGAAACAACCCAAGCGTTCATGATAGGTAAATGGATAAACAAAACAAAGGATGTACATACAATGGAATATTATTTGTCTCTAAAAAAGGAAGGAAATCCTGTCACATGACATGACATTGGTGAACTTTGGGAACATTAAACTAGCAGTGAAATAAGCTGGTTAGACAAAGACAAACTATGTGATTCTTACAGGTTCATTAAGAGTGGTCAAGATCTCAGACAGAAGGAATAATGGTGGTTGTCAGAGCTAAGGGGAAGGAGGAGGGAGAGCTTCTGTTTAATGGGTACAGAGTTTCAAGTCTTACAAGAGGCAAAAGTTACAGAGATGGGTGGTGCTGGCCGCACACTATGCCTGCATTTAGTAACACTGAACTGTGCACTGACAGAGTTAAGCCAGCTGTGTTGACTCAGGCCTGTAATTCTAGCTGCTTGGGAGGCTGAGGCAAGAGCAATGAAAATTTAAAGGCAGCCTGAGGGTGTAGTTCAGTGTAGAGTTCTTGCCTAGTATGTACAAGGCCCAGGGTTTCATCCCAAGCAACACAACACATACACACACACACACACACACACACACACACGAAAGTTTAGGACAACAAATTTATGTTCTGTGTACTTTACCATGAAAAACAATTGAAGGAAAAACCCAGAGCAAGCCCAAGGAGAAAGGCCCGGGGTCTCCTACTACCCATACCCTCCTGGCTGGCGGTCCAGTGGCTGGATGATCATCAGAGGTGACAGTTCAGGGGAAACCCCAGGAAAATCACCACCCATTTCCACATCATCCCTGTCCCGAGAATAACACACCAGGACCCTCTCCTTCAGCACCTCGTGCAGGCTGCAGCAGCCTGTACTCCCGGAGCCGACCTCAGGAGAAGTCAATCTGCCCACAGGAGGCGTAGTTCCCAAAGCTGTCCACGGTGAACCTCTGAGAGATGTGAATGGAATTGAGCTTCAGAGAACCAAAGTGGAAGTTCTCAAACAACTGGAAAGGAAGAATGGGAGGCCCACAATGAATGACTCAGAGAATCAGAGATGAAAATATTAAGCGTCAGGTTCGTGTCAAACCCCAAACCACAACCCCACCAAGCCTCTCCTGCTCTTTTTGGAATTCACTGTGAATAAGGGTCCTGCGAAGGGGGCGGGGTGAGAATAGAACAGCCAGCTCCTCCCTCTGATTAATTCTAGACTCCCCTGGAGGAAGAGGACACTGGGTCTACGGTAGAGGGCCGGAAAGTCACATCCAAAACCTCTCTATTGAGCAGCTGTGGACAAGGATGCATAACAAACAGCCTGGGACATGCGTGGATCCCCCTTACAGCCCTGTGGGCCATCTGTGTGCTACTTTGTTACTACTGGATGCAACACAGACCTCTGCCTCCTGGGCAGCACCTATTAGGAACATGGACCCACACAGACTGGGCTGGGGCTCCTGGCCCCCAGCTGAGGGGTAGCGCCAGTGCTCCCATGAGGGACATTTCCTCTGAATGACTGAATGAGTCTGAGCGATATTTATCAAAAACTCTTCCATCCAGTGGATTCAAACACTGACAATCTTCTACTTTACAAGGGCTTTGCAGGGTTAGGGGCACGGAGGACCACGCTCCAGGAGGGCCTTCACCTTGTGATCCGCACTGTTATATGGCAGAGTCCAAGGATTCATCCCAGGAAAAAGAATGCATGCTGTGCTTGGCTAAGAGGAAAAGGCTTACCTCTTCTGTCAGGATTCAAGAACTGCTCTTTCTTAAAACATCAGCGGGCTACCAAGACAGGCCCGCGCCCTGTACTACAGGTGACCTGGGACCTTGAGAGGGCTCAGAACGAGCTCTTCCACTCAGCCATGCTCATCCCCAAGAAAGCCTCTCCACATGGGCACCGAACGCTGCCTGAGTGCAACAAAGGGAGGGACCTCTCTGCACACTGGCCGTCACTGCCTCTTCTCTTTGTTGTTTTTTTTGAGACAGGGTCTTGCTATGCAGCCCAGGTTGGTCTTGAACCCACAGTGATCCTCCTGCCTCAGCCTCCTGAGTGCTGGGATTACAGGCGTGCACCACCACGCCTGGGCATCTTCACTTTTTTTATAACATCTCCCATACCCGTGAGGTTCAGCTGCTGTGGCCTTTCCTCTTCCTGCAATTAATGGCCTCGAACAATGCCTGAGGTTCATTAAAGGCTAACTCTGCAAAGCCCAGTAAGTATTGATTCTTCGACATGACATCAGCAGCCTGACCCCAAAGATCTATTTCGAGTTTGCACAGTGCGCTGTCCTGTCTTTCCAAAAGGTGACCAGCTCTCGGCTGCATCGATCTATACAATTAACTCCTCCTTCCGGCTTTGGCAGCGTATCCAAACCACACCCTTGCTCTGCAGAGAAATCCAGGCTGAAACGGTCATCTCCTCTCCCCTCGCTGAACATTAATTTGAAATGAAAGCCACGTCAATGAGACCGACAGGTGTATAGCTTTGCAGACTGGTGCATGTTAGGTATGGCAGAGACATAACCAAAGAGGCAATAACAGGCGAAAGAAAAGAGGGAACTTGCAATACTCTCAACGTGTACTTTTTTTAAGTTTTGAAGTATTTATTAGAGGAAAAGACATGTGGCTGTTAAGCTCAACCTCTCCCCTGTTGCATCTCAGCACACCCTTTCCTCGTCACACTTGCCACTTTCTGAGGCAGTTCCACAAGTCCTCTCTTGCTGTGGTCTTTAGTTGAGCTATAATGCGTGGCTGCCTCTTGTCCAGAGTCAATTCAAAACTTTTACCTTTCATGGTCATTTTGGATTTTAGCAGAGCCAGAAATCACACAGTACCAGATCCAGTGAATAAGGTGGATTTGTATACAATGTGATGGTGTGTATGTATGTATGTATTTATTTATTTGACACAGGGTCTCGCTATGTAGTGCGGACTGGCCTCAAACTTGCTTATGTAGCCCAGGGTGGCCTTATCTCATGCCTGGTAACATAATGGTTTTTACAAACTTGATTTTCAGATGGATGATGCTAAGTACCAGCATTCACTGTATTTTTTATATTCTTTTCAATGAGCGCTTTTTCTAGGGGGTACTGGGAATCCAACTCAGGACCTTGTGCTTGCCAGGCAGGTGCTGTGCCACTGAGCTATCTCCCAGCCCTCAATGAGTACTTTTTAAGGACTGGCACCCTACCACCTTCTCTGTTTGCCATGTTTCCAAGTAACAGAGACATCACAGTCATGAGCTGAAAGGGACCTACAACTTCATTTTGCCTTCTGCAGTGATTTCAAGAATGCAGGCCCTGCCAGAGTCCCCTGCTTCTGGTTGAAAATACACACGGTGATAATAAAGTTAGCTGGATGTGATTTCAATGCAGTATTCACAAAAATTAAGAGAAGGAACCTCAACTCTCCCACTCTACTAAGACCAGTGCAGGCTGGGGAAGGAGTGTGGAAGTCAGACTGTAAACTCACACCGGCACACAGGAGCTGCCCGGTGAGGGACATGCAATGCTACTTACTGTACTAACCTGCAGAAGGTAAAAGAGTTCAGTGGGCCAAGGTCCAGTGAGATGACCAGTGTGCAAGCCTTGTCACCTGAAAAGTGCTTCTGAAAATGGGGAACTTCTGATAGTGTTTTTAAGCTCTCTCAGCTCTCCTTGACCCTGCATCATCCGAGGTGGTCGGCACCTTTCACATCTTTGGAAAACACGAGAGCGAATGTGCTTCTCGTCTGGAAGTTCCTAGTGCAGAGCCACTCTTCACATTAATCTTCCCTATCTGCGTTCTCTTTCTCTCTGAATGTCTATGATGATTTCATAACACAGTTAGGAACAATTTTTGAATTATTTAATTGCTTAGTCGTTATATTTTTTGTGTTAAGCTTTTATTTCAGTCCTATCAATTCCTTCTAGAGACTCATTCAGATTTAAGCCCTACGGAGTAGAGTTGAATCGAAGTACAGACTGTGAAAGCATCTAATAGTAGGCTGCATATGGTAATAAATACGTGTTGGGCAAAACGAAAATGAAAACTAATGTGTAGATATCTGTGTATATCCCTATCTGAAAAGAAAAAGAATGACATGCATTTGTATTTGTAAGTTACCACCGAGGAAACCCTGAACAGGACTTACCAAAACTATATTACCTCTACTCTGGATGTGGGGGACACATCTCTACCCTAACTAGTTGTCAAGCAATTATTTGTGCCAGGTGTGATGGTGCTACATATTGAACTTAATATGCAGCCCAGGCTGGCACACCTATAATCCCAGCACTTGGAAAGCTGAGGCAGGAAAAGTTTGAGGCCGTCCTGGCTATGTAGTGAGTTCATGGTCAGCCTGCCTAAACAACATAGTGAGACCTAGTCTCAAAAAACAAAAAAACAAGAACAAATTATTATTTGTACAGCTGCTCATGGTGGCACATGCCTGTAACCTCACTACTTGGGAGGCTGAGGCAGGACGCTCAAGAGTCTGAAACCAGCCTGAGCTACGAAGCATAACCCTGTTGAATCCAACCAAACCAAACCAAACCAGATCAAACCAGAAAAAGAATTGTCATCTGTAATGAAAATTTCACATACTCCTTCAAATGTCTACTCCCTCCTTTGTCAGCTTAGATATGTTCTTGGCTCTAGGCCTGAGGTGAGAGTCACCGAGCATCTGCTGTCCTGCACTTTCCTACAGGGGCGTGGCCCACTCTGTACAGATCAGGAGAAAGGAATGCCGTGGACAGGGCACACGTGCCTGGTGTGAGCACTATGCTTTGTGACCTGCACCCTTTCAAGCACGCACATACATGTTCTACTGAAGTGAAAAAGTGTAGGGAACCAAGACAGGCAGCAAAGGCTACATGGGATGAGAGCAGGAGAGGGGCAGTGGTGAGGCTGTCTGCAGACAGAACTGAGTAAGGCCTCACGCAAGTATAGGAGGGGGCGGAGTGGGAGGTTTGGGTGGTCTAACTGTTTGGGGGGACCTTAAAAGAGGCAGTAAGAAAGCCCATCCAGGGAGAAACAGACGGAGGGGGCCCTATAGGTGAGGTCCCAGAGCTCACATCCTCCCAGCAGTGGCGGAAAGCGCGTTTGGGGAGAGGATCACAGTACTGACTGCAGAAAGGAGCAGAAGAGAGGCAAGGCGACCCTGTGGAGGGCAGGGCAGATGTGAACTCCTAGGAATGAGACAGAGAAGACTGGGGACTTTCTAGAGCGGGAGGAGAAGGTGGAGAGAATCATGGTATCAGGGTGAAGGAGGCCTCCACCAACAGGAATAGGGCATTTATGGAGGGCAGATTTACAGGGAAATGCAGTGCAGGTCTGTTTCTACACTGTGGCCCTACCTCTCAAATCGCTGTATGCACCCCACGGCCTCGCCAAGCTATGGTCTCCTGACAGGCTAAGAATATGCATTGAAGACATGAAATCTGTGGCACTGTTAAGTGGAAACATAATCACCACAAAGAGCTTTACAACTGTCCATCTTTTTTTTTTTTGAGACAGGATCTTGCTATGCTGTTCAGGCTGGCCTTGAACATACTACAGAGCCCAGGCTGGTTCCAACTCATGGCGATTCTCCTGCCTCAGCCTCCCAAGTCTTGGGATTACAGGTGTATGATACCACCGCTAGAAACTGTCCATCTTTTTCAGCGAGCTGTAGTTCTTTATGTATTAGGGGAAAAAACTCTTTGCCTCTGTTACAAATTGCAGATGTACTTTCTCCCAGTTTATCATACCTCTTTTGACTATGTTTATGATGGCGTTCACCATGCCAATTTTTTTTTTTTTTTTGAGACAGGGTCTTGTTATGAAGTTCAGGCTGGCTTTGAACTTAATATGTAACCCAGGCTGGCTTTGAACTCATGGCAACCCTCCTACTTCAGTTTCCTGAGTGCTAGGATCACAAGAATGTGCCACTATGCCTGGTTCACCATGTCAATTTAAATTTAGAATTTTAGGAACTCACATTTGCCTAACAGGTATTTTTAAAAATGAAGTGACCTAGTGGCGATATGGTTATTTATTAAAGATCAAGGCAAACCATCAACATGTGTCAGTACTGACAACAGCATTAAGAAAATTAAGACTGCATGGGATGACATCACTGTCTGATCGAAGCCTTAGGAGCCCATTGAGCCCACAGCCTGGGAGGCAGACGTGATGTGAACAAGGAACACAGCAATCAGAGACAGATGGGGTTCAGGACAGGCCACCCCATAACACAGGACAGTGGCAGAAGCAGGAAGCTCTCTCTTCCCACTGCCCTGCTCCCCTGGAGCCTGTGCAGAGGCCTCGCTGGAGAGGTGGCTTCTGCTTTTTCCTAGAGAAAAAGAACATACTGATCCAGGAGACACAGAGGCCGAGAGAGTCTGAACCAGCAGCCTCGGGAATACTGGCACCCTGAAACCCTTACTTCAGAGGACAGTGCCTGGGAACACTGAGCGCTGAGGCTGAAGGACAGCAGAGCCTTAGGAGTTGAGGGCCACGGCCTTGCCACGCAGGGAGGGGTGCTTTGACGTCGCCTCTTTTGCAGAAGAAACTGTCTTCACCCCTCCCTAGAAACACCAGGACACCCCCAGAGAGAAGAGGCTGAGTCCTCACCATGCCCGGACAGACTTTTCACCTCTTCCAGCACAGGGCTGGCACTTTAGGGTGCCTGTTTGTGGTGCAGGTCACCCACACGGTCCCCAGAGTCCAGAGCAGCTCTGCCAGGCCACTGTCCTCCTCAGGGCCTTCACCTTGCAGAGAATCATTTGCACTCCACTGCCCACTGCTGCAAGGCTGCCCACTCGCCATAAGGAGGGCATTTAAGCTTCTGCGTGTGGCCGTCGGGTTTCTCGTATCGTGCGTCTCCTGCACACGTCAGCCTGTCAAGCTGTGGGCTTTTTCTCCTGCTCACCTGCCCACTGCCAGTTCAACTCTGCAGACAATGACTCGAGCCTTCGCAGAGGGAAAGAGACTGTTCAGCTCTTCCACCCAGACCCCCTTTCTCACTCTTTTGCGCTCTAACTAGATTTCTCCACGACTGCCCCCTCTTCATCAAACTGAAGTATAGAAATCCAGTTTACCCATTTCCTTTGTGCTTCACTTCTGAAGGCTCCTGTGCCATGCAAAATTTAAACAAATGTATCTTTTCTCTTATGAATCTGTCTTTTGTTACAGGGGCCTCAGCCTTGAACCTATCCATGAAAGAAAACCCTTTCCCTGCCTGCAAAATAAGGTGGAAAACTGAGATTTACCCCAGGCAGCCAGCCTCAGACCCCTGCACTATGCTGCCCTGGTGGTGGGCAGTGCCCCAAAGGGCCCCACAAAGCCACAGCAAGAAGCACAGACACAGCTCCCAAACACCTTCCACAGCTGCCTCTTTTCCTGGACCTGGTCTAGGAGTCAGACGGCTCTAACTCAGCTGGAGGAGTTTTAATTGAATTCTGGATGAAAATACGCACAATCTAATAAATAGGGCCACTTAATTAACTGCCTGAATGGAGAAAGAGAAAGAAGCTTAAATTACAAGTTTAAAATAACAACAACAAAAAAGAGCTTTGTGTGGTGGTGCACACCTGTAGTCCCAGCCCTGGGGAGGCTGAGGCAGGAGGATAGCCATGAGTTGGAGACTGGCTTGGGCTATATAGTGAGTTTAAAGCCAGTCTGAACTACATTAGTGAGACACTGTCTCAAAAAACAAAAGCAAAATGAAAAGATTATGTTAAATAAGAAAAAAGAAACTTGGTTGTTCTTTCAAATCTAAAAAGTTCATGAAGAGCAGTATTCTAGTGTTTAGAAAATAATAGCTCTAAGAGAAAAAAAACGCTTTTAACAAATCTAGTGAAGGTATTTAAATCATGTCGAGTGTTTCTCCTCTCTGTTGGTTTATAACAATCCCTTGGGGATTTTGAAACCTAAACCACTTTCTTTTTGAAAACACTTTTCCCTGACACATAGAGCTCTGCTGTTAGGGAAGCCAGTATTTTATTTTTTAAAAACCTACTGTAAAGAAACAACAATGAACAGCTACATAAAATATAAATATTTGAGAAAGAAGAACAGGATTTCCAACTGCCAATATTTGTGATATTACTAGTTAACAGTGCTGACTTGAGCACTTTAAGAAGGAAATGTAATGAATACCTACGAAGTCAGGATGACATCTGAAAATAGTAAAGCATGCAGCTGCTACCCTTTATTAGGTACTTAGAGCAGCCTTAGCAAGTCAAACGAACTTTTCCTGTCAAATACAGACAGCAGTGAGGAGCACAGGGATGAAAGACTCTGGACAGAACCACAGAAATGCAAGATAGAACCCAACCATCCTGCTGTCCCAGCTCGGTGAGCTGTGCAGCCTGTCCTGAGTGTGTGTGTTTCCCAGGGAGAACAGGGAGGGAACTATCCACCCAAACGCAGAGGGGCACTGAGAGGAACAAACGGCAAGCGCTGAGGGCTACCATGGCCCTCTTCCCTTCCATCCACTTCTGACCCACGGCTCCCTCCTCCCACACCTGGCGAAACAGGCCTCAGAGACCAGAAATAACTCCGAAGGAGAGGCAGCTGCACGAATGAGCCTGGAAATCCCAGGCAGAGGTGTAGAGGTGAGAGAGAGTGGCCTTCTCCTCTCTGCAGCCTCGAGCTAGACAGGAACGCCAGGCCCATCCCCAAGGTAACCGCGGCAAACCTGCCCGGGACCCCTGCCACCTGAGTCCCACCGATACCCATTCCAGTCCTTCGGTCTTAGACAAGGCGATGCTCACTCTCCCCAAAGGACCCTCTTCTAAGGAGTGTTTCTCCTTAGAGAAACACTGTGGTCACAGCACAACTTCAACGGGAGGAAATTCAGTTTTAAAGAACAAAATAAATATTTAGAATATGTGAAGGAGCTGGGGTGTAGCTCTGAGAGGGCAACAACACTTAACAGTGTGTATGAGGCCCTAGTCTATCTCTAGCACTGCAGAGAATTCAAAAAATACATAAACAGTAAGTCCCATGCAAGTCATTCTTGATATACCTGAGTTAAACTAACCCTTATAAAGTATTTGGTGCAACTGAAAACGGGTACAAATCGTTCAGTTAACTTGGAGGACAGATTAGATGCCACGCCTCAAGGAAGATGCTTCCTATTGTTTTCACGCAGCAATTACACACCTATAGCCCAAAGTGAGGTGAACAGAAATAGTAGCAGTATGCTGCTTTGAAGTTTTCTGTGTTTTCCTTTCACAATCTCCCTTACCAACTTCTATTTTGCACAAGCGCCCACGTACAGATAAAAGTAACAACAACGACACTGTCTCACGCTGACTGTAATGCTTTAGCACCTCCCTCCTTGCTGGGAGGTTATGAGGATGAATGAAGACAGTCGACAGGCACTCGAGCTCCTTGGAAAGGCACTGCCAGCACAAAGCCTTGCTGTGGTTAAAGAACACTTTCATCTAAGGATCTAAAAGTGTCTTACAAAGCCCAGCTCATTAACTCTTCAAAAAACTGCCTTGATGTAAACCAGAGCTGAGTACTGTTACTCCTCTCTGAGAGACAAGAAACAGACAGGGCCTGGCATGGCTGTAGTCCCAGCACTCGGGAGGCTGAGGCAAGAAGGTATGTTCAAGGCCAGCCTGGTACATATGAAGATGCTGTCTCAAAGAGCAAAGCTGGGCATGGTGATACACACCTGTAACCCTAGCACTCAAGAGGTTGAGGCAGGAAGACTGCCACAAATTCCAGATCAGCCTGGGATACATAGTGAGTTTAAGGACAGTTTGAAGTACATAGTGAGACCCTGTCTCAAAAAAACAAAACAGGCCAGGTGTGATGGCACACACATGTAATCCCAGCACTGGGGAGTTTGAGGCAGGAGGGCTGCTGCAACGTCGAGGCCAGCCTGGGCTACGAAGTGAGTTCAAGGCCAGCCTGAACTATACAGTGAAACTGTCTCAAAACAAAACAAAACAAAACAAACTCAACAACAGAACAACACTGCAAAACAGTGATATTACTAGTTAACAGTGCTGACTTGAGCACTTTAGGAAGGAAATGTAATGAATACCTACAAAGTCAGAATGACATTTCAAAATAGAGACAGGCTATGACCACTAATATGAGATAAATTTAAAAAGTTCCTGGGGCCAAGCCTCTGGTATGGGCCAGAAGAAGGCCAGGGCCACAAGCCTGTGCATACATGCTACTCAAGTGGAGTAACAAGCATGCACCAAAAAGTGACCAGTGGACAGGTGCCACCTTCAGGCTGTGTGCGCACAAACACTGGACAAAGGGTACCAGGGTCCAGGGAAGAGCACGGGAGGGAGAAGTTAAACTACAGCCCTTGAGGGTCCTAACCACAAAACAAAAGAACAAGTCACAGTGAATTTCAGAAGCATTCTTCATGAAAAGGGGCCCTAGGTGTATGATTAATAAGACTTTATTTTTTGTTGTTGTTGTTCTTTTTTTTTTTTTGGCGGTACTGGGGATTGAACTCAGGACCCTGCGCCTGCTAGGCAGGCGCTTATTCCACTGAGCTATATCCCCAGCCCCCTAATAAGACTTTAGTAAACAAAAAGATATGAAGCTGGGCGTGTTGGCACACACCTATAATCCCAGCACTTGGAAGGCTGAGGCAGGAGAACTGTTTTGAGTTCAAGACCAGCATGGGCTACAAAGTGAGCTCAAGGCCAGCTCAAAAAGACAACAACAACAACAAAAAAGATATGAACCCCCGACTAAAAATACAGTGAAATCTGAAAAGCATAAAGGCTCTTCAATATCATGTTACTGATTTCACCCAGAATATATTTTCTTTTTTTTCCACAAGTATGTTTAATTTCAAAGTTCTGTTTGTTAAAATTCACCAAATCTAAAAAATAATTTTCAGCTTCTGGCAAGGCAATAGATTCTCAAGCCTCCCGTATATTTCTTTCTTTTTTTTTTTTTTTTTGGACACAAGTTAAGATACTTCAGATAACAGCAGGGGTGGGAGGGGCCCAAAGAGACAAGACAGAGATGTAGAGCCCACACTCCAAAGAGAGCAAACTCCTCCCTATCTAAGAATATCTAGCATGCCGCACCCATATGGACCCTTTCCAAGTATCATCACAAGAGAACGTAACTGAGTCGATTTACCCTAAGATAAACCATGCTCCCACACACATACACATACCCCTTCACCTAGAAACAAAAAATAGAAATTTCTTTGAACAGAGGATGTAGCTCAGTAACAGAGCATTTGCCTAGCATATGTGATGCCCTGGGCTCCATCTACAGCACCACACGCACACACACAAAAAGGAAAAACACTTCTTCTAAGACAAAAACTAGACTGCAGTGCTTTCCTATCATTGATTACAGAGATACTTTCTTCCCCAGTTTCTCCATCTCTGAACAAGGACAATAAATACAAGGATGTTCTGCACTTATAGTAAGGAAAACTGTGTAACAGAACTTTAAACTCTGTTATTAGTAAGCTTCTGCTGCTGTGACAAAGTACCTGAGATAATCAACTCACATGGACCAAAGGTGTTACTTTGACCCATCGTTTCCGTCATGGTCATTTGGCCCCACCGCTTTGGGGCTGAGGCAGCACAGTACCTATTGCTGGAAAGCAGGGTGGGGACTGCTGCTCTCCTCAAGGTACCCAGGAAGCTTGAGAAAGGAAAGGGCCACAGTGTCAACATGCCCTCCAAGACAGACCCCCTGACCTACTTCCGCCAGCTGGGCCCCACCTTCTGAAGGCATCTATCACCTCCCAGTAGCACCACAGACCTGGGGACCAAGCCTTAGTACACGGTCTTGGGTGACATTCCAGATCCCAGCTACAGCAAGTTCTAACTTTACCATTCCTCGCTGACTACAACCTCCAACGCACCATTCCATAAACCACCATTCTTCTTAGCTTTTAGAAGAATAAAAAAGGAGGCAGTATATTAGGCACCCTAACAGCTTACAGCCTCTTCAGTCACCATCTGGTCACATAGGGCTATAATGTT
The DNA here is from genome assembly GCA_004027595.1 of Dinomys branickii. Classification (NCBI taxonomy): domain Eukaryota; kingdom Metazoa; phylum Chordata; class Mammalia; order Rodentia; family Dinomyidae; genus Dinomys; species Dinomys branickii. The sequence goes on along the minus strand of PVLD010003284.1, from coordinate 41,607 downwards.
TTAAAGATCAAAATAGGAACATCTACCTCAGAATGAAAGACACTGTGGTTGGCAGGTAGAGTCCATCCTAGAGCCATCTCCAAATATAGCCTAATTCTGCCCAAGATGCCACATCTAATCTGAAACCTCAGCCTGCAGTGATCAGTGGTATGAGAGTCAAGAATAATAGCTAATAATAGCCAATAAAAAGAGGACAGAGTGTACTTGCAGAAGCCTGGAGCACTCTAGCCCCAAGGAGTAAGGCCGATGCCGGTGTGTGGGAGGAGTGATTCTTACCACTATCAGCGCCTCTGTGAGGATGGCAGCAAAGGGCTGAACAGATACAAGTGGGACAGCTGCCCTGGATCAGCCCCTTAGCTCGTCACGCCTCCTTCCAGGGTGTCCACTGAAACCGTACCAAAGCGCTTGTGTCCCTGGTCTCCATCTGTGTGGACATGGATGGCATTCCTTGCACAGAAGGGGAATGGGAACTCCCCTGGCCGTCCAGCTCCTCTACATCCCACACCTGCCTGTCCGGACTGTGTGACCATGAGGAATGTTAATGCCTGACTTAGGGAGGTTACCAACAGCCAGGAAATGAAGCCGTTAAAACCTCCTCCAAGTAATCAGGCAGAGCTGCACTTTTGGATATCTGGCTGGAGCCTCGTGCTGATGTAAGGATTATTAAGTGTAAGACTCTGCTGGTAGAGGCCAAATGATCTATTAGAGAGTGAATTAAAACCGCCACACACAAACAGGACGCCAAGCAGTTCTGCTGAGCCCCTCAATATTCAGAATGCCAAGGGACTTCCACTCTCTGCATCGCCTTTTGATTTTGAAAAGTAGCATAAAGAAAATCTACGGTGGGGGTAGGCAAAGGGACAGCAGCTATACCCGCGCCAACCTCCGCCTCCCACTTGGGTCAGTGCAGAGAACAGGCATCAGGCCACTGGGTTCAAGGTGCTGCGAAACTTCTTCCCCAGAGAGCCCTGCCTGAGGGCATGAATATTATGGCTTTGTCAGGATCAAGCCAGCCCCAGGCTGCTGGCTAGCAGAGGCTCCTCGGCTTCTAGGCTGTGACCACCAAGCCCTCAGGCAGGTGCCCTTTTAGCCTGACCCAGGTGATGCTTCTGCAGATAAAATCTCCCTCAGATGAACAGCTGATGCTCGCTAAAACCACCCTCTTGTCTTCCATTTCTTCTTCTATCACCTTCCCTCAGGTGGACTTCTGACAGTTCCCCGAAAGAATGAAGCATCAGGTGTCTAATCTGCAGTGCAGGGTGGGAGAAGTCAGCAGGAGGACCCCCCTGGGGTGAGCGCTGCAGGAGCCAGCAGCACAGGACGCTGTGTGGGTGGCCTGGGGCTTTAGGGAGGCTGCTTTCCAGGTGCTGCAGCTGGGGCAATGTAACAAATTCAGGAAAAAAATAAAAGTGAAAAGAAGGTCATCAGGCCCCACAAATATCCACTCCAACTTCTCCAAGAGGAATGGCGTCCAGAAGCCTGAGAGCAAATCAGATGTCCCCAGGCAACATCAGGGACCGTAAAGGGTGCATACATGCCTGTCTAAATAACAGCTGTGCAAAAATGGCTGGCCTAGGAACGGCTCCTTGCAAGACCATAGCCAGATGCCACATGGGATCAGCCAAGTTACTCCCAGCACGGTCACTTTATCAGACAGCCGTCGCGAGGTAACTCGGCCCTCTGTCGGAACCGTGGGAAGCATGCCTTCGGCAGCGTCACTACTGCTTCATAGGTTGTGACACACACTTATGTTTCTTTAATGGAAAACACGGCAGAGCTCAGACAGTCTCCTTCCCCTGTGCAAAGGTGAAGCAGACATCAACTACGCAAAGGGTCTGAAGTGAGACAGGGACGTCATGCCCACACATGCCATGGGAGGCAAAAGCCACCACAATGAAAGGAACTGGCATCACTGCTTTAAGCTACAATGGAGAGCAAACCCTGACTTGGAATAATGGTTGACTGTGATCCTGTCTTCTCAGTTTAATTTGTGATGATAATGCTCGTGCTCACATTCAAGCATTATTTCTAAAACTGTTTCATTACCAACATACGGGGAAGATAGTTTCATTCTATTTTTTCTCTTTGTTTGGCAGCACTGGGAACTGAACCCAGGGGTACTCAACCACTAAGCTGTACCCCCAGTCCCTCTCTCTAATTTTGAGATGGGAGGTCACTCAGTTGCCCAGGCTGGTCTAGAACTTGCAATCCTCTTACCTCAGCTTTCCTCAGTGCTGCGAATACAGGTGTGTTCCACTGCACCTGGCTAGAGGGCATCATTTTTTTATACCAGGAATCGAACTCAGGACCTCACACTTGCCAGGCAGGTGCTATGACACTGAGCTATATCCCCAGCCCAAAGGCATTATTATTAAGAAGGCATCTGCTAGCCGGGCGTGGTGGTGCCACATGTAATCCCAGCACTCGGGAGGCTGAGGCAGGAGGATTGTTGCAAGTTCAAGGCCAGCCTGGGCTACAAAGTGAGTTCAAAGCCAGCCTGAACTGCATAGCAAGACCCTGTCTCAAAAGAAACAAAAAAACCCCAAAAAGCTACATGTGGTGGCACACACCTGTAATCCCAGCACTTGGGAGGCTGAGGCAGGAGGATCACTGAGAGAGTTACAGGCCAGCCTGGACTACATACTGAGTTCAAGGCTAGCCTGGATCACATAGTGAGACCCTATCTCAAAAAAAAAAGTCATCATGGCTGGGTGCAGAGGCACATGTGTATAATTCCAGATACTGGAGCAGTTGAGGCAGGAGGACTGCAAATTCAAGGTAATCAGGGCAGCTGAGTGAGAACCCGTCTCATAAAAAAGGTGGGGGCCTGGGTGTGTAGCTCAGTAGTAGAGTGCTTGCCTAGCACATGCAGGCACTGGGGTCAATCTCCGGTACAGCAAAATAAATAGATAAATAGATTAAAATAAATAAATACGGGTGGGGAGGTACCCCAGTGGTGAAGTGCTTGTGAGGCAAAGCCCTGCATAAAACCCTCAGCACAGCAGAGAAAGAAAGGAGGACGAAGAGGAGGAGGAAACCATCACAGCATTCTGGCTTCATGGATTTTGCTGGTTTTCTTTTTCCAGTGCTGTCCTCTAACATTTGGAATAACACTTACACACCACTGGCAGAAAGCCACCCAATCTACTTGCTTTCAGTCTGGTCTCTAAACAGCGGGCTGCTTCAAACAGGAGAGCGCCCTGTCACCATCCCTCAGTCCAGATTTATATTCTGCCATGATCTGTTCACACCGCAGCTAACAGCACACTAAGAGTCCACACATACAATGAGATATGATTCAGCCTGAACCAGGAATGAAACTGTGATATATGCCACACACAGATGAAACCTGAAAACATTATGCTAAGGGAATTAAGCCAGATGCCAAAGGACAACTGCAGGACTCTACTTATATGAGATACCTAAAATAGATTCACAGATGCAGAAAGAAGCTTACCAGGGCCCGGGAGGGTGAGGGGCACTGGGAGCTGTTCAGTGGGCACAGAGTTTCAATGCAGGATGGCAAAAAGTCTTGGGAATGGATGGTAGTGATGGCTGCAAGCCCCTGGGCAACGTGCAAAGTGGGAATGTGCTTGGGGCACTGAACTGTATGCTTAAGAATGGTGAAAATGGTGAATCTTACAGATATTTTATAACAAAAGAAATCTTCAGTGGGCCCAAAGTGAACCATAACCCAGCTCATTCATCAACTATACCCAAAATAATACAAGCAGACTCCTAGAAATGAACAGAGATGAGTGTTTCTGTGATATGAGCAGATCCCCAGAGTGGGGAGCGGCCACGTGTGCCCATGGTCTTGGCTACTTAGGAGCTGAGATGGGAGGATGAGGAGTTCAACACTGGCCCACAGTAAAATCCTGTCACCTCAAAACAAAAACAAACAAAATCCAAAAGCCTGGCCGTCCTATTCAAAGCGCTCATAGCTATATGATCAGAAGGACCAAAGCTGATGGAATGTTTTTTTCCCCTTTTCTGTAAGCACCTGGCATAGTTTTAATTTTATAGCTATTTAATAAACATTATCAAACACTGATATTTCATTCTCATAAGACCCAGAAATGATTTCAGGAAAAGTAATGTTAACCTATGCCCACAGCCTCTGCGAGCCATGTCCCACTGCTTGTTGCCGAGTGGGCTCTGCCCTCCTGAACGCCCTCACTCTGCCCCAGCCGAGACCAGTGCGGATGGACCCCAGCCCCGCTGCAGGGAAGAACACGCAGTGAACACAAACCCACAAGACAGAGGAGGGAGGAGCCATCCTGTGCGAAGGAGACAGCAGCAGAATAGGGAAGGTGCATCCTTCCAGATGGATGTTGGCTTCTGTCAAAAATCAGCCGATTGCTCATTTTTTCAGTGTAACAGCGGCTTCACCTCACTGACAGCCGTGTCTTTGGGGGCCCTCATTAGTGACTGAAGACTTCACCTTTCAGGCAAAGCAACACATGAAATAAATTCAGAGGAAAAGTTTTGATGAAACACTGCTTGGATTTGAATCTTCCTCCCACAACCTACCCCCCAAGTAGCCTAAAATAAAAAGCTAAGAGACCAAGCTGAAACATTTCAAACTGTGCTTTATATATCTGATGCTCTAAGAAATCACCCAATCATCCATCAGAAATCCTTCAGACCCTAAAAATATGCTATGCTTCTAGTACTGGCAAAATATGCAAAGGGCCTTATAACTTTCTGCAATCTTATGAGGTTTCTTTTTTCTTTTTAAATCATGAACAATAGAGGCAGAGCCCTGTTTCATTACTACCAGCCGAGTAACGCACTCCTGTTCTGGCAAGATGTCTTATCACAGCCTCCTTTTCTAAACTTCACAGCTTTTGATATTCATGCTAATTGTAACTGAAGCACAATTTGCATACAAGTTCAGAATTATTTTCACTCAGTATTTATTGTAACAAAGCATTAATGACACTGTAAAAGGAACTGTTCATATTTCAAGTAAATTATTGCATACCTAACCCAGAAGCACACAATTAGTTTTGGGAATTTTTTTTTTCCTGTTAGTACATTTTGAGGGTCTATTAAAGATATGCCTCATGTTTAAGCATGAACCAAAAGTTGTATGGGATAAAAGACAATTAAAATAAACCCTAACCTCTAACACAGAGGTCAGCAAGCTTCTTCCACAGGGGCCAGGTCACCACTGTCTCCATTACAAATGTGTCAGTGTGGTGACAAACGGGTTTGGCCATGATCCAGTAAAATCACAGGGAATTCAAGTCATTTCTCTGAATTTCATATAACTTGCTCATATCATGAGATAATCTTTTGATGTGTTTTCACCCATGGTCTGAGAGCCAAGTACCAGGTGGGAGACCATATTTGACCTTCAAACCAGTCTGTGCACTCCTGCTCTATTGCTTATGATCTCAAGTACAAGGCAAAAAATATACCCCCTGGAAAACCGAGTGTTCCACTAATGATGCACAACAGCAAAATCTTTTTCTTCTCCCCTTCCACAATCTGATTTCTCTGGAAAACAGCTTTAATCAGTCAATTCAGCAAAGTTGGCTGGGTGCTGGCCAGGTGCAAGAAGGGGCCTGGCACAACCGGCCCAGGGGCAGGGAGGGCTCAGGAGGAGGAGTCAGCCCCGGCCTTGGGTGGTCCCTGCCACTAGGAGGAGGTAACAAGCATACTGGACACTGAGGAAGGCAGATCTGGGAAGGGTACTGTTGCTACAAAAGAAAAACAGAGATAAAGACAAAGCTTTAGGGAGTAACCACATGAGGAAGCAATTTTTTTAAAAAAGTAGATCCAGAGGCATAAGAAAACCAGGAGAGCCCCTGCCACTGAAGCCGAGAAAGCACCTGAAGGACACACAGGCTTAACACTTGTTACAGTTACACCTGAAGTTCCCCAAAGCCTCATGCACTCTGGGGGCAGCTTCCGGAAGGGGCCTGGGTTACAGGGTCTCACTGCTGACTTGCTGTGGTGGGCTGGCATGGGTGGAACAGTCAGGCTGGGGTGCGGCGGGGGCTGTACAGTGGCTCCTGCCCTGGCTCTTCCTTTTACTCTGCGTCCTGGCCACCACGCCGTGTGCACCTCTCCTCTACCCAGACCCTGCTGCTGTGCAGTCCTGCAGTAAATGCAAAGTTTACTCCCCCTAAATTTACCAAGCCGATCTCAACCCCTTTAAGGAGCGGACACCAAGACAAGGGCAGGTAAGGTACTGTTCCAGACCTGCGAGGACGTCCAATTACTAGCTCTGCAACACCTCGTTCCAAATACCCTGGAACAGCACCCAGAGGTCTTCAGCTACTGCCCTGACATCCAGTCACCTTGGATTTCAGAGCTTCACAGAGGAGCTGCCTCATGGTGAGACCACCCACGGTGAGGTTACCCCAACACAGAGCAGGAGCAATCATTCTATGGGAGCCAGACTGCCTCCCTTGGCCATAAGAGCTCATCCAGAGCCACCTGCAGAACCAGTTCTGACGTGTGCTGCCCTCCACCAGTGCTTGTCTCCTTGACTGGGGTTCTGGAATGGGTGGCAATGGCTCAGCCTGGTCTGCCAGGACCCCCAGAGCCGGCGCTTTACCCAAAACTCGGTAATCACAGGTCATGTCTTCCTGATTCTGTTGGTCTGTTTATTTGCAGAAGTTTCCTTATAATAATTTCCTAATTATTGTTGACTACATACTTGGCCTTTGGGGTGAAGGAAATTCCCTGAAGTAGTATTTTCAGATAGAGGGTGATGGACGGTATCTTCCTTCAGAGAGGGTTTCCATTCACTACGGCCATGTGCCTGGGAAGACCTCTCATCCAGAGCCTCCTTCATCTGAGGTCAAGACCTCAGAGTCTCTTAATTTTCTTCTCTAGGAATCAAACAGTTAATTTCTAAACTAAGGACCTTCTTTGTTGAATGTTCTCATATTTTCTGTCCCTTTAGCTTTTGCTGGGGTTTTCCTTGGTTGTATCTTCCAATCCTTGATGGAACATATGTATATGTAAATACGTATTTATAATTTTCAAGGACTTTAGCACTCCCTACAAGTCATTTTTTCTAACATCTTATTTTTATTTTGCAAACAAAGCCCTTCAGAAAGTTGTATGTTTGTATCTTTAACAAGTTGCCTAGATCATGTGACTCTCAAGAATAATGTGACTGCCTTCAGATTGTAACATCATTACAAAGTATTAGCACTGCCAAGTGAATTACAGTTAGTGTTTAAGCCGTGAAGTTTGGAAAGAAAGCTGGGCATGGTGGCACATGCCTACAATCCCAGCACTGGGGATGCTGAGGCAGGAGGATCATTGTTAAGTTCAAGGCCAGCCTGGGCTACAAAGTGGGCTCAAGGGGCCAGCCTGAACTGCATAGCGAGACCGTGTTTCAAAAAGACAAAAAAAAAGTGTGGAAAAAAAAAAATGTCCGCTGTCTGCAAGAAAATCAGGTTGATCTGCATGTCTGAAGGTCAGGGAACTCTTAATCAATTTAATAAAGACTGGAAAGTTAGAATTCATAACAGACACAACTGTCAGATCCTCGCTTCTGGGAAAGAAAATAAAACATTAACAGACAAGAAAAAGTTCAAAGATAATTAGTATAATTTCATAAAGTACAGTGCTTGGAACTAATTGATCATGATGTACAATGTATTTTCAAAGCAGTTTTATCAAAATGATGCTCAATAGATGATTATGTGTCTGCTTCCTAGCAGAACTTAATCATTATGAGTGTGAAATCAATTAAGGTAATTTACTTTCAAAAAGAACAAAGCTTAGAGAAGAAGTGACATCTGCTTAGTGACTCTACTTAAATGAGATTATAATTTCAAGTCACAAAATATTAGGTAGTAAAAGTGACAGCATCGCTATAGCAGACATCAAGAGATAGTAACTTTATCCTAAATTCAATTTGCTACATTAGAGCAATGAAATATTTAGTGACAGATATTTAAGGAAAGACATTCTGAAAAATTTGAGTTCTTAAGGGAAAAAAATCTAAAGAAGGGCTAAGTAGCCAGGTATGGGTGCACACTTGCAACCCCACTACTCGGGAGGCTCAGGGAGGAGGATCACAGGGAGTTCAAGGTCAGCCTGAACGACAGTGAGACCCTGTACTAAAGAAAGGAAGAGCCAAGTGACTAAGAAGTAATTTTTAAGAATAATATACAATATGGCTAAATACTGAATTGAAAAACAAAACTATATGATAAAAAATGTAACTTTTTCTTCTTCAAGTAAAGCAATATATTTTAAAAGCTACTCTGTTTGCAATCATTAATAATTTTTCATTAAAAATTACGAGACTCTTGGGTTTTGGTCCAGCATGAAAGACCTTAGTTGCCTCCATTCTGTATGAATAATACATAACAGACTAAAATATCAATAACTCTTCTTAGATTTGTCAGAGAAGTGACAGGACAAACTGTCACTCCCAAAATTGGACAGACACATAAGTGGATGCAGAGAGTCCCAATTTCCCACAGCATAAGGGAGAACAGAGTAGGAACGTCTAAGCTGTATATGACAAACTGCCAGACAAATCTAAGAGTTAAAGCTGGGCATGGTGGCTCATGCCTACAATCCCAGTACTCGGGAAGCTGAGGCAGGAAGATCACCACAATTTTGAGGCCATCCTGGGCTACATAGTGAATTTCAGACCAGCCTAAACTACATAGTGAGACCCTGTCTCAAAAAACAAAGCAAAACACTGAATAAGTCTAAGAGTTAAAGAACAACTATAAAAAGCCTATCGCTAAATACTTCATGGTAAGCAACTTTAAAGCTTTCTCGCTAAGACCAGGAACAATGCAAATACGTTTTCTCTAACCCCTCGATTTTCAGCATCATACTGGAAGTCCTAGCTAGGCAGTAAACAAGAAAAGGAAATTAAAAGTACACAGATTGGGAAAGAAGTGACAGAAACTGTCTTTATCTGCAGATGTCATGTTTATCTATGAAGAAAACCCAAACAATTGACCAAGAAAACCTTCCACAACAGTTATAGCAATTATGGCAAGCTTATAGGAAGTAAGATTAACATATGAAAGCCAACTGCTTTTCTATATACCGATGGTGAACACGTAGAACTTGATGCTAAAAACACAATACCCCCAAATTAAATACTCAGGTATACACCTAACAAAAATATGTATAATATATATCTGAGAAAAAATCTGATGAAAGATACCAAAAAAGAGCTAAATAAATAGATACTCTATATTCATAATTTGAAGATTCAGTATTGTTAGGATATCAGTTCTTCCTAACTTATCTATAGATTCAAAACAAACTCAATCAAAATCCCAGAAAGCTATTTTATGGATACCAACAAACTGATTCTAGAAATTAATAGAGATGCAAAAGACCAGAACAGCCAATTCAATACCAAAAGAAAAGAACAAAGTTGGAGACCTGACACTATCCAACTTCAAGACCTACTGAACATCTTTAGTAATCGAGAGAGTGTGTTATTGGCAAAAGAACAAAGAGATAAATGGAACAAAATAGCTCAGAAACAGATCCACATAAACACAGCCAACTGATCTTTGACACAGGAGAAAAGGCAATACAATGGAGTAAGCACCTTTTTTAGCAAGTGGTACTGGAAAAAAGGATCAGGCAAAAGAAAAAAAAAGGATCTAGACAAAATCCTTACTCTCTTCACAAAAGCAACTCAAAATGGATCACCGATGCAAATGGAAAATGAAAAACAACATTATCTCCTAGAAGATAACAGGACACCTAGAAGGCTTCGGATATGGCAATGACTTTGTAGATGTAAGTAAGGAAAGGAAGAATTCATGAGCCAGACTTCATTGAAATTAAAACTGAAAGACAATGTCAAGAGAGTGAAAAGACAAGCCAGAGACGGGGAGAAAATACTTACAAAAGATACATTTGATAAAGGACTAATATCCAAAAAACACAACTAGAACTCAGGAAGAAAACAACCAACTAAAAAATGGCCAAAAGGCCTGAATAGATACCTCACCAAAAAAGATATGCAGGTGGCAAAAAAAATGGAAGAAACTTTCCCTGTTATATGTCATTAAAACTGCAAATTACACCAATAATGAGATACTGCGATATGCTAATCAGAATGACCAAGACCCCAAATATCGACAACATGAAGCGCTGGCCAGGATGTGGAGCCATAGACACTCTCAGTCACTGCTGGTAGGTATGCGAAACCACTTCTGATGACAATCTGGCAGTTTTGTTAAAAAAAAAAAAAAAACTAAATGTGCTCTTACCATACATTCTAGTAACTGTACTCCTTGGACAAAGGACATAAAAATTCTATCTATACAAAAGCCAGCACACACGTTTAGAGTTGAGTTTTCTTTATAAATGGAAAAACTTGGAAGCCTCCAGATATTCTTCATTAGGCGACTGGATAAACTGTGGTGCATGCAGACAGCGGAGTATTATGCAGCACTAAAGGAAATGAGCTTTCAGCCATGCAAGGACAGAGAGGAGATGTGAATGTGCATTACTGTGTGCAAAGAGCCAATGTGAAAAGGGTGCACACTGTATAACTCCAATTATGTGACATTCTAGAAAAAGAAAAACTATGGAGACTTCAAAAAGATCAGTGGTTGCCGGGGCAAGAGGGAAAGGAGGGATGAGCAAGGCAGAGCAAAACTTTTCAGGGCAATAAAACCACGTCTGACCCTGGAGTGATGAACAGGCGTCACTACGTACTGGCCCAAACTCACTGTGTGTACACCACCAAGAGGGGCCCTAACGTGACCACGAACACGGGCTGACAGCAGCGTGTGCTGTGGGCCCCCCAGGTGTTACACATGTGCCTCCATGGTGGCAGATGTCGACACTGGGGAAAGGTGTGCATGTGCAGGAATGGAGTGTGCGGGATGCTATGCTTCCTGCTGCATTTTGCTGTGAACCTAAAACTACTCTAAGAAAGTTTATTAAATTTCTTTAATAAGTGATTACATAGTTTTCTCATTCCCCTTCTCTTTTCCTAGAAAAAATTAAAATAAACTCATCTTTTCAACACTCTAATTGTTCAAAACCAAACTGATTTTGAACAGTGTTTAAAAACAATCATGGCTGGGCATTATGGCACATGCCTATAATCCCAGTTTCTCAGCAGACTAAGGTAGGAAGATAACAAGTTTCAGGCTTGTCTGGGCACTTTAACAAGGACCTATCTCAGTATTAGCTGGGCGTGATGGCACACACCTGTCATCACAGCACTTGGGGGCTGAGGCAGGTGGATTGCTGTGAGTTCGAGGCCAGCCTGGTCTACACAGTGAGTCCAGGCCAGCCTGAATTACATAGCGAGACCCTGTCTCAAAAAAACAAAACAAAACAAAAAAGGGGGGCTGAAATGTAGCTCAGAACTCACTGGATTCAATATCCAGTACCACAAAAAAAGTTATGATTTTACCTTACTTAGTACACACTGAAAGAGTTGGGCAGGAAGAGACATTGAGGGATTTACTTTACTTTCTGATCTTGGTAGTAACTGTACTATGATGATTTGTTCAACAGTACATCTATGCTCTACGCACATATATAGTAAAAAAAACTATAGTACAGTTTTTTTTTTAAAGTTTCCTTTATAAAACTGCTCTAAGTATAGCAAACTAAAGATCTCACTTGAATTTAGCCATTGTAAGTGTCCTTTAAAAGGGTCCAAGGAACAGAGATGGGACCAAAGAACATGAATGAAATGTATGAGTGACTCATTCTCATCTTCCCAGACAAGTCACAATGTGAGACAGACTTAAAAAACATTTTAAAAGCATTAAAATTAATAGAGTTTAACACTGCCAATCTCTCTCTAAATGTGAACATTTTTATGGGTAAAATAGAAAAGCACAAATTCATTTCCCTTGTACCTAGCTTATATATTCCATGAGTTTTTAAAGCATCAAAGTAAATGAATGGTACTTTCACGGTGTCCTCTGGTTTTGGACCTGCAGTACTTTCCACTCCTCAAATGTCTGGCTGTGCCTTGCTCTGCGTAGTGGCACCTTCTCTGTGGGTACAGTGCCCAGGTCAAGTGGCCCCTTCTCATTCTGCAGTGAAGCCAGGCTTGTGAGGGTATCACTGTAGCCCTGTTCAGCCAGACTGGAGCACAAACTCAGAGAGCCACTCGACTGCTTCAGGCCATTGCCTAAGCCTCCCAAGCACACTGCCATTACTCCCCTCTCCAGAAGCCAGCAGCTAATGACCATTCCACTTCCAGCTCGTGAGGATGCAGTTATTTCCCAGCAGTGCATCTTTAGGCCAGCATGATCTCTCCAATTACCTGCTGATCACTGCCTATGGCTATACAAACAGCATCTCTGCTGCTGTCTCTTAGTAATGGAGACTCTCGGAGGAGACATCATGCTATTAATTTGGCCTAGGTCATCTTCACTAATACATCCTCCTTTGGAACTGTCAGTCTGCCATACAACCCCCACCCTAATGGAACACATTTGTTCCTTTTCTGGTTTCAATAACACAGGAGAATGATTTTTTGGTTGTCAGTTCTTTCAAAGCCTTTCTTAGAGAAAGAAAATTCTTATTTTAACTAGGAATAACCAGACACTAGTCTATTACAGCTGCAACAACTCTCAAAAGAGCTGTACAAAAGAAAAATGTGGCTCCCACCTCCAAAAGTCATTAAGAGATTTTTTTTTTCTTATTAAGGCACCCAGAACACATTATGCTGAGCCAAGAGGACCGATTCTCTTCGTGGAGCAGAATAGCAATTGGCTGTTACTCATTAAATTCTTGTAGCAATGAGCAATGACTTGCTTTCTCACTTTGTTTCTTTTTGAATAGTCGATATAGTTGATTTTTTTCCAGGACTCCCTCCCACCTTCAGCATTCCTGATCCCCGGCCTGCGCAGCTGTTAATATGCCGCACACATATGCCCGGGCGCCTTAACAAGCTATGCAGTTGACCTTTCCGTTCACTCCAACTCCGTTCCTATCTTGTTAGTGAAATCCTTCAGATAATAATTTCATCTGGTATAAAAACTATACATATAAAATCCATTGGTTTTCTAAATCCTATTTTTATGTCAAGGGCCTCAGGGGCCATGCGTTCTTATGTTCAAATTGAGAAAGACATGTCCACTCATGGTAATTCTAAAAGGTGGGTTTAACTACAGCTATTCTGCACATATAGTTATCACTGTGTGCGCTGGGGAGGGGGCTAAGTGTTGGAGGCTATCATGTCATTCCCTTGCTGGAATATAGGTAAAGGATTTTATTCCTGCAACTAGTTATTTAGGAGTAAAATATTAGAAACTGTACAGCAAGACACTTTGCCATAACGATCTGTGTTCAAAGGCACTTCTCTCCCGTAACTTGCCACCATCAATATTATCTAGTAATCATCTGTACTCCTCAAAGACAGGAAGCTCATGGAAGGTAGGGACTGTATCAGAACGACTATTTGATGCTTATGGCACTTTACAGGATGATATACAGTAAATACATAGGCATTTCTGTTTGTGTTAGAATCATATTCAATATAAAAGTGTAATTTTTCTTTTCTTTTTCTTTTTTTTTGTGCTGGGGACAGAACCCAGGGCTTTGTACACACTGAGCTACATCCCCCAGCCCCAAATGTCTGATTTTTAATTAGCCATAGTTTTAGACTAACTGGCCCACCCACAGTGCACAACATCCGTGAAATGAGTTTTAACCAGACACTATCCCCACTCAGACTGACATACCCACCTCTGCTATCTAATGACCGCCATTTCTCCCCAAACCCAGCATCCTAATGGGAGCAGAAGAAACAGTGCTAAACATGTGAGTTGCGAGGCTTTTTGCTCCGCTTCTGGACTCTGCCACTACCCAGCAGGACCTTCGGCAAGTCATTCTCACTACCTGGATCTCACACTGGAGACTGGAGAGGGGAACTGGACTACAGCTCTCCAAGTGCCTCCCTGGGTCCAGAACCAGGATGGACACAGCCGCAAACTAGGGAGGGTACCAGGGGGACAGCAGAGTGTTTATCAGCACTAGAGGGAGCTACATTCATGTCATGGCTGGAGTAGAGCAGAGATGGCAAGGAAAAGCATTATCACGTAGAAAACTGCCCTGCTGGAGAGACAGAAACGCAGAATCAAGGGAGATCTCCACCCTGTACACACAGCCACTCTGCATGGGCTCTCACAGGTGTCAAAGCCACTCACGCCTGACTGCAGGCACACATGCTTCCACTTTCACTTTAATTCCATGCAAGGTGGCCTTCAGCCATTCCTAAAGATGTCTTTCCCTATTCAGCTGATTTCTTTCCCAAAACAACAAAAAGCAAAGTAATCTATTATGTCCTTGAAAACTCCCACAGGAGGGCGATAGAGGGGGCGAGAGCTGTGTGGCAGGCACGCCAGCTGGGAAAATCAGGGGAGTTACCACAACTGAATCCATCAGCAGCCTCAACCCCAAAGCTGCTCAAAAAGACAGAAAGTATCACAGACCCAAGGAATCAACACAGCTTGCAAGGTGGGCACTGAAAGGCCTTGGGGTACAGCCTCTTGGTCCAGGAAGGGAGCTCATGGCTGAAGGGCGATGTCCTGATGACAGGCCATGGGGCCACAGGTGGCATCGGGCAAGAAAACATCAAGGGGCGGGATACAGGAATAGAGGATGGGCTAGCAAGGGCAAAAGCATTTCTAAAGCTGTAGCTTATTCTGATGTTACTCTGTTTCCACCCTTGAAACACCAATGGCCTTGAAAATGTTTGACCTAATCCTGCAAGCCTCTTCTATTTAAATTTCAGAGATTAGGGCTGGTGATATAGCTCAGTGGAATAAGCGCTTGCCTAGCAAGTGCAGGGTCCTGAGTTCGATGCCCAGTACCGCAAAAAATAAAAAAAATAAAAAATAAATTTCAGAGATTAATGCAACTCAAAAAACAATACCTCAACAGTCAAAAATGGACCACCTACTTTTTAGGACCTCTGAGTAAGAATAGACTGCAGAGCAACTTGGGAAAGCCATGCTGTGGCTGAAGAGAAAAATCTACTAGAAAAAGTTATTTTTTACCTAAAAGGATGCAAATTCAAACCTCTGGAGGTAAGAACAAAGTAAAACTTGCTGTGTTAAATACAACTTGTTCCTTTGTACCCCAGTAGCTGGGATGCTGTACTTTCCCCTCAAATCACTGATTTCAACCCTCCAGAGGTGTCAAAGCCTGACAAAGTCAAGAGGATTTCTTTTCCTCAAGAACATAAAAAAGTTTACAACAGCTCTTTCCATCAATGACCCTCATAAAAAGCATAAGAAAAATACACTGTTCTGTTAAACAGAAAACAACTTGTTCTCCCCTCTTATTTAGGGCACACGCCAAAGGGTTTCCAATTTTCTCTCCTTCATACTGACCTTTAAAATGTTTCGGCCATCAAATGATTCTCTTTCCTTGAAGATGTATTTGCCATCTGGTGTGTAGAGATTGTACCTGCCTTCAGCTGTAAACATTCCAGAGAGAAGCTTGGGTTATGTGTGTGTTTGTGTTTCCTTGGATTTCTGTAAGCGCACAAGTACAACTAGCAAAATTTTCATATGCTACTGCAAAGTGCCACCATGTAAGGGGAAAAACAGCAGGCTCTTAATCAAAAGACCTGGCTGCGAGTACCAGCTCTGCCACCAGCTCATCCAATACAGAGCCATTCACTCAACATTCCCATGCATGCATACAAAGTGCTTATTCACTACATAACTAGATATCTTGCACAAGTTATATGTCCTCCTTGGACTTTAGTTCTCATTTACAAAGTTAGAGGTCGAGACTAACTAATCTCCAAAGGTTCCTCACTAGCTATAAACCCAAGAAAAGCTGCCCTGCAATTTAAAAAAATTTTAATGTCTTTTTTACAGTGCTGGGATTGAATCCAAGGCCTTGCACTTACTAAGCAACCACTCAATCACCAAGCTACACTACCAATCCTGCATGCATTTTTAAATATGTAAAAATACACAAACGTTCACACATATTAGTTAATAAAAACTAGCTGGGCGTGGTGGCGCTCACCTGTAATCCCAACACTCAGGAGGCTGAGGCAGGAGGATTGTTGCAAATTTGAGACTAGCCTGGGCTACAAAGTGAGCCCCAGGTCAGCCTGACTGCATAATGAGACTCAAACACACACACACACACACACACACACACACATACACACACAAAGTTATTAAAAATTGCTGGTCCCCATGCTTTGGGTTGATTTCAGGGCTCTCCTCAGATGAAAAAGTCTTTTTGTTGCAAAGAAAAATATCCTTACAGTTATTCTACACTGAAATGCAGTAAATCTGTGACCTTGGCCTACACAAAGCTGTGCTCCAGCTTCTGAGTTAATTTAGGCTGCATTTCCCAAAGGATGTCCTTCAAGGACAGCAAGAAGAGGCACATCAAAGGAAAGGGTAACAGAGAAAGAAAAAGTAACACATCATTTTATGTCCTTTTCAAGTAAAAATTCAATACAGAGAAGAGTACAGGGAACAGAAAATTCAAAGTACCAAAAATTACTTAACTTGCAGAATGTTTTCCGTATCAACCCTTTGTTGTCTATCAACAGACTTTCAAAAATATTCAAATTCCTTTCTTTCTCTCCTTTTCTCTCTTTCATTTTTCTTTTCTTTTTTTCTTTCTGTGGTACTAGAGGCTGAACCACCCATGGAGGACTTAGCTATATACCCAGACCTTTTTATTTTAAGACAGGATATTGGTACTTTCCCTGACTAGTCTCAAACTTGTGGCCCTCCTGCCTCAGCCTCCCAAACCACTGGGATTACGGGTGGTACCATGCTCATCCACACTTTCCATCTTGGAGTATGTTCTTTTAGTCACACAGGTTGGAGAGTATCAGGTCAGAAATCTGTCCAGAGTTCTAACAACTCCATGAACATAATACAATTTTAGCTAATACAATTTTAGCTATACACATGGGTAACTATGGAACTGTTTCTCTAATGAGTATTCTCCTAACACAAGACCCTAATCCTATGTAAGTTTCACATTATAAAAACAGGTTCCCTGTTAAGAAAAAGAGGATATACGCAGTTTGACAGTTAAGTGGGGGCCACTGGAGATGTAGTTCAGAGCATGAGGCTGAGTTCAATTCCTCTTACCAAGAAACAAAGCACTAACAGAGCAAAGTGAAGATCTACGAGAGGCCTTTGATGGCCATTCTATTCAAACTGCATGCTAACCCTCTAAACCCTCACTCACACACTTCGCTATAGCTCCGTGAGTACTCACCATTGGGGTCTTTCCTGAATAGTGTGTTCATGACTGTAGCATGCAGTTTCACACTATTCCATTCTTTCACTATTAGTCCAGATGCCTGAAACCGTTCCAGAACTCGATCCACCAATTCCTGCAGCCTGGAAGAAATGAAGTACAGAAAATTTAGTAATTTCTGAATGGTCTGGACACTAATTCAACAATGTGCTTGCTTGAAGCCCTGCTCTGTCCAAATATTACGAAGCCCTGCAACAGGAACAGAGGCTGCAGCCCACCAGCATGGAGTCCGGTCTTGTCAAGAAGGCAGGAGTGAAGCTGGGCACAGTGGCACAAGCCTGTAATCCAAGTCCAGGAGGCTGAGGCAGGAGGATCATGAGTGCAAGACTGGCCTAGACTATATAGTGTGACCCTATCTCAAAATGACAAATAAAAAAACAAAAAAAAGACAAGCAAAAATGAATAGTTGTAATACTTGCACATTACAGTGAGTGTTAAGGATGATCAGCTATACATGCATAGGGCCAGGTTTCCACAGAAGGTTTAAACATGGGTCTTGAAGGATCATTAAAGATTTACAGACAAAGTCACGGAAGGCCAGGCATAGTGGCACACACCTGTAATCCCAGCACTCAGGAGGCTGAGGCAGGAGGATTGTTGTAAGTTTAAGACTAACCTGGGCTACAAACCTCAAGGCCAGCCTGAACTGTATTGTGAGACTCTGCCTCAAAAAGACCAAAAAACCCAAAAAAACCAAACCAAAACAAAACAAAACACAAAACAAACACAGGGAAGGAAGGGCATTTCAAGTAGCAGAAAAAACAGCAAAGATTCCACAGCATGCAAAATCACAGCCTGGGTGGAGACTGCTAATTACTGAATATGGCTATAACATGGGAAAGAAGGGGTGGATGGAAATGAGCCAGATACACAAGCAGCGCTCAGACCTCGAGGAGCCACTGGGAGCGTTTCCACAGCGCACAGTGCATCTGCTGTCCACTTCTGAGAGCTGACTCACGGAGCACTGAGGAAGTGCCGGAGAAGGGGAAGGGAGTGGCACTGAGGTCAGCTGGGCAGTGTCTACAGGGAGAGATGACACTAAGCACAACGTGTCGGCCACCGTGCCGGGCACTTGTTGTCTGCTGAATCATTTAATCCTCACAGCAAATTATCACCTCTGCTCCACCAATGAGGAAACTAAGGCACAGAAAAGTTACACATCTCAGCAAACTCAGTGACAGATCCAAAATTAGACTGTAGGGCTGAGACTGCTGCTCAGTGGCTGAGTGCACCTTTAGCACACACGAGGCCCTGGGCTCAGTCCCAGCACCACACGTATTCTCTGTCTCTCTGCCTCTCTCTGACATTTTCTTAGGGGCCAGCAGTACAGCTCAGTGGTATAGCACATGCTTAGCACACACAAGGCCCTGGGTTCAACCATCAGCACCAAAAGATCTAGTAAATTAATTAAAATTTTAAAATAAAATTTACAAATTAGGATGCATGTTGTCTGATTTCAGAGGCCATGCTTTTCTGGGCCACACTATAATGGGAAAATGGCGGGGCCACAAGCACCGAGACTAGAACATGGACTATGTGAGGGCTGTGAGAGGGGCTGAGGGGAGGAATGAGCTGAAAACGGCTCTTAAACCATCTTCGATGACCATCGATGGCCAGGTGGGCCACGCGCCCCAGGCGGACAGCAGGAAGCAGCAACTGCTGAATGTGGCATGCTGTTTGGGGAGAGGGTTAATAGTGTTTGCTCCTGTGTATATGGCACGGGATATCCAGTCAGACATGTCAGGGAGGGACAGAAATACTAGTTGGAGAGGAAGAGAAAAATCCAAGCAAAAAATACAGATGGGGGCAGGGCCAACACTGCAAAAAGCTGCAGTTAAGAGCATGGGGGCTGAGGCCATCTCAGGGAGAGGGTTCAGTGTGACAAGAGTCTGAGGGGACACTGATCTCTGTAAGGTGCCCAGAAGGAACCAGTAGGGCCACTGTTTAGGAAGAAGAAAACAGGAAAGGAAGACTTTAGAGAGGTTGAAAGAATCACAAGAGGAGCAAAGGAATAATTAGTACAGCCCAGCACTGGGGAAAAGTAAGACAATGCCTTCGAATTCCCCACGTCAAGGAGCCTCTGTCACAGCAGTCTTGCTTGGCACACTGGAAACAAATGTCTTGTGATGAGGACCAAGGGAGAAACCCGATAGGAGAGGGGTTTAATGTACACTACTCTTAAGAAACTGGGAAGGAATGGGAGAAATGAATGCCTTGGTAATTATAAGACTTAGAGTTGAGGCTAGGCATGGTGGCGCACGCCTATGATCCCAGTACTCAGGAGGCTGAGGCAGGTGAATGCTGTGAGTTTGAGGCCAGCCTGGGCTCCAAAGTATGTGCAAAGGCAGTCTGAACTGCACAGTGAGATCCTGTGTCAAAAAGACCCACAAAAATATTTAGACTTGAGGGGAGGTTGAGAAAAAACTGAACACGCTTGCTGACAATAAGACATTATCCAACAGAGAAGGAAGGTAAACCCTCAGGCTGGAGAGGAAACGGACAGAACAAGAGCTCAAAGGACACAGGATGCAGCTGTGCAACAGTGGTGGGTTACCCAGCAGGGCCTGTGCTCAGGCAGCTTCCGGGCCAGCAAGAGGCAATGGTCTGTGAGCGAGCACACGTCTCTCCAGGGAGGCTGGCGGGACTGGGTAGCGCACTGCTTAGGATAAGGCAATAGGAACATCTCCCTGATAAAGAGACACCAGAGCAGAGAACCAAGGGAAAAGCATCCCAGAGAGGAAACGGCAGACAAGGGGGCAGGATGTACACGACATAGTATGGTAACAAAGGCATTGGCCAGAGTGAAACCCAGGAGAGGCGATGAGGTGGGAGGGTAGAAAGACAGATGGCACTAGGCCCTTGGGCTCCTGTGAGGACTCAGTGCTCAGGGTTTGCAGCAGAACAGCCCCACTGGCTGCCTGGGGGAGCACAGACAGGGCGGGCCAGGAGGGCAGCTGAGAAACTGCTGCAAGTGCCCGCGGGGGGGAGGGGCAGACTTCCAGGTGTGCTGGAGTCAGGGTGCCAAGGTGATTCTAAAGAACTTCTGTCCGGGGAATGAAAAGACCAGATGGCACACTCCAGAATCCATGAGAAACCCCGCAGCACAAAGGGAGGTAGAAACCAGGCAGAAGCCAAGCTGTGAAGGCTGCAGGGCGGGCAGGGCAGGAAAAAGCAATGAGGGTATCTAGAAGCAGGAAAGAAGGGGACCCAAAGGTGAGGAAATCAGTTACACAGATGCTGTCATACACAAATGAGATAAATGCACAAGGCCCTGGATTTGATCTCCAACAGAGAGGGAGAGGCTGTGCTTCCTTATGTAGTTTTTTTTTTCTTTTTCTGATTATAAAAATAATACATAGCTGGGCATGGTGGTACATGCCTCTGATCCTAGCACTGCAGAGGCTGAGGTAGGAAGATTGCCATGAGTTCAAAACGACCACGGACTACATAGTGAGACCCTGTCTTAAAAAAACAAACCAAACAAAAATATGTTCATTATGGAAAAATAAAGACAGTGCAGAAAGGCATAGAAAAAGAAAAACAAGCCAGGCGTGGTAGCACACGCCTGTAATCCCAGCACTCAGAAGGCTGAGGCAGGAGGATTGCTGCAAGTTCAAGATCAGCCTGGGCAACTCAGTGAACTCAAGGTCAGCCTGAGCCGCATAGCAAGACCTTGTCTCAACAAGACAAAAAAAAAAAAAAAAAAAACCACAACCTCATGAGCAAATGCTTATCTGCAGATGTGATCAGAAAAACAACAAGTACGATGCACTAGTTTAGAGCTGAGAGCAGTGACACACACTTGTAACACTCAGGAGACTTGAGGCAAGAGGGCTGCCTTCAGTTCAAGGCCAGCCTGGGCAACGCAGCAAGACTCTGTCTACAAAAAACATGTACTTGGGTTAAAAGTTTCTGATTAATCAAAACTAGCACAGAATCCTAAAATTTTGAAATATTTCTGAACACTGCAACATAGTTTAAGTCTGGACATAAGCACGTGCTTCGAAACGCCCTCAACCACAACCCCGACAGAACAGGGCCTCGCTCTTTCCTCTGTTCGGGAAAAACGAGTGACAAGGGCGGGCGGCTACACAGAGACGAAGGTGAGGGGGCTGCACAGACCGATGAGAGCCACCAACTTCCAGCCTGTCTTTCACAGAGCTTGGGTTTCTGCCAAATAACTGACTCTGAATTTTGAAAGAACAAATCTTTTCAAAAGTCAGGAGTCTAACCTGCTATTTTAGCAAGGGGGACACGATGCACATACAGGTTACTCGGCTGCTCAGTGACAGAGGAGCTGGGACCACAAGTGCGGTGCGGCGGCTGTTCCTGCTACTGTCACCTCACTGCACTGCGGGAAGCCGGGCTCTGTCTCACTGCCCGCCTTGCTGCTGCACCTATCCTGATGCCTGACTGACACATCTCGGGTGCCCGGCAAATAGCTGCTGCTGCACGCATGAATGTATGAATTCTTGAGCAACAAACACTTCAGAGCACTATTAAGAGAAGGGTACTTGGACATAATCACATCGCAGCTTGATGTCACGGATATTATGTGTGGCAATACATCACCATATTCGTAATAGTCTTTTCTCTCTGTGCTTACTTCACTGATACTTTTCCGTTTGACTATCAATAAACCAGAAAGCTCTCTAGGACTTTTCCTCCCCCGCTCCTGGAGACCGAACACAGGGCCTTAAAACTGAACTTTATTCCAAACACACCCCACACCTTCCCCCTCTGCTTACACTTGATTTTGACATAGGGTCTTGCCAAGTTGCTAAGTGGCCCATGTTGGGCTCAAATTTTGATCCTCCTGCCTCGGCCTCTCAAAATGCTGGGATTACAGATGGATGCTACATACCCAGGTTCTCTATACCTTTGCTTTTTCATAAGCAAAGTAAAAATAATGTAGAGTTGATAAACAAAGGATTCTTATGCAGCTTACCACGGAGATAGTGCTCTAGCAGTCTGCAAACAGAAACCAGGTATGGCTGTGCTGACTGTACTTAGCTGAAAGCTCCAAGTGCTATACAGTGCAGCTATCCAGAGCCACCTTCACACATACGGAGTTCACACCCCGGGGTGGTCCCTGAGTCCCTAGAAATGCAAAGTCTAGCCTTTTCTTTGTCTTTGGAGACTAGGTCTTGCTACGTAGTCCAGGCTGGCTTTAAACTTGCAGTTTAGCCCAGGCTCGCAATTCTGCTTCAGACTAAGTCCAGTCTTTTGTATGAGTTTTTCCCCCACCAGTATAATTCAGCGTACCAGAGACACTATGCTATTCAGTGCAAGAATAAAACCTCAATAAATGCAGTCCTTATTACTAATAAATCTACAATCTGTTAAGGTAACAAAGGTTTTTTTTGTTTGTTTTTATTTTTATGTGAGACTATAAAGCAGACTTCAATAATGACATAAGCAATATAAAGTGGTCTAGGTACTTTAAAAGTACAGGAGACTGTAGCAGAGGCAGGACCAGACCAGCTTAGGAGGAGGATGGGCTGACCGCAGTCAATGCGCCTCTCGCATGAGTGCTGAGGAACCAGCCCATAGTCTTTCACATGCTAAGCACACGCTCTTCTGCCAAGCTAACCTCAGCTCCGACTGCTGCCAGCATCGCCTGTCAAGCACAAGACCATGAATAGACATCTTTGTATGTACATTTTCACCCACAGTTGACTATCCCATTAGACAAATTCCTACAGGGAGAATCAGCCAGTGCAAGAAATACGGAACTCTGAGAATCAAGGACCAACTTGCTTTCCGGAAGACTTGTACTAACTTATACTTCTACCAGCAGTGGTCTCGTGTCACTCACTAGAAAATTACTTAGCTCTCATACTTTTAAACTTTGAAAACTATCCTTAAATAGTACGCTTTTGAGGTTTTCCCCATGTTTGTATCCTTTTTGTATTTGATCTACAACAGCTGCTACTTTCTAAGTATTAAACTATTTATTTGGGGGCATTTCTATTTCATCTCTAGTCACTTGTTAGCACTTTTACTGGTATCTTATCAATTTATAAAACTCTGCTATTACTCCTAGTGACTTGGTAATTGCAGGTACTTACCTGTTGGAGTTTCTATCTAGACGTTCCCCCAAAGCCTCATGGGTGCTGCTTGGGGAAGGTGACTGGACCATGGGGCATGATGCTCATCCATGGCGAGTCCTCTTACAGCTAACTGCGATGTTGGGAGGCGAAGCCTGGCGGGAGGTGGTGGGTCCCTGGGGCGTGGCCTGGAAGGGTCTGTCTCCCTCCTCCTCCCTGGATCCCGCTCTACTTCCTGGCTACCCTGTGGGCCGACCTTTGAGCCAGGCAATTACAAACTGGAACCTCTATACACAGTGAGCCAAAATAAACCTTCTCCTCTTTCAAGTTGTGGGTGCTGTGTATTGTATCTTAAGGACAAGAAAGTAACTATGCTAGTAGCCTTGATTAATCTCTGGTCAGAAAATGTGAACTGTAAGATACCAATTCATTGAAATTTATTAAGCTTTAATTATGATCTAGTATGCAATCAATTTTTTCAACTTTTCTATGTGCCTGAAAAGAATACAAATTCTGTAACTGCTAGGTATATAATGCGAGAAATGACTATTAAATTAGGCCCTTTTTTTTCCTTTGCAGTGCTACGGATTGCATTCAAAGTCTCATACATGCTAGGCAAATGTTCTACTACTGAGCCACATCTTCAGCCCGAAGATTACTTTGGTTTATTAGTACACATTTACAGTACATAATTCTTGTATTTTTTGTGGGGGGGCTGGTGAATGTACGTAATACATCTTCACTTCTTTCTATATCCCCTCCCCTCCCTTCCTCTCTCCTTCCAGCTCTTGATCCCTTTTCCACTTGAGAAAGATCTTTCCCTAGTTCCTATTGTCTTTTATTTTGCTCTTTCTATTTTAGGTTTTTTAAACAAGAGAAACCATGTGATGTTGAATTGGCAAGTTCACCCTATTAACCTCCACCGTAACTATTACGTGCCTGGAGTTCTTCCCACCATGTCACTTCTAAATTGCTACTCAGCCTACTTGATGCTTCTGGCCCCTTTCTGGATCAAATTTATACTCCCCCTTTTTTTTCTTTTTCCTACTTATTTGGACATTATATCCCACCTTTGGACTTAGAGTGGACCCTTGACTTATGAACTCAATCCATTCACAAGGGCTGGCTGCAACTCAAGGTGCTTGTAAGTCAAGACTATTTTTCCCCTAAGAAATAATGGAAATATCCATAATGCATCCCAAACCTCCCAAAGCACCCCTTAGCTAACCTTTCATAATAAAGAGTTGTATAATACACATAATTTACCAGAAACATCAATATTTTTTCTAGTGTATTCACCTAAAAGTTATAAAATGTGCCTAGTTTACTAGAAACAGCAGTTTCATACTGTACGCACCATTCAAGTTAACAGGTTTTGCGCGTAGGCAGGGAGGGTGAAATGGGAGGTGTTGCTGTTTGGAACACCAGAAGTCTGGCTCTCTGGTGTCCCTTCTCTCCTTGGGGCAGCCTGTAGCCCACTAGGACCTGCTTCTGGCTCACTAGGTCTCCACCTCTTCACAACTTAAAACTGGCCTAGGTTGTCTGTTTGTGTCTTTTCTGAAACACTGTTCTGTAGTATGACAGGACACTGTCATTAATGCAATGCTGGCTTTTTCTTGGTCTGGGTGAGTCTTCTCCACAAATGTTTGTAGCTCTGCCCATTGTTTCAGGATCTCCTTTATTTCAGAAGAACTTCGCTGCACTGACCGTCGTCAATACTCCCCTCCACCCCAGAAAGCTCCTCGCTGCTGTTCTCTTGCTTAGCCCGAAGCTGCTGCGGCTCCTCCGTAGACAGCACTCTGAGTGCCCCTCCTCCTGCGGTTCTCAGCATCACCACTGTCTCCCTGCAAGCCTGTGGACGCTGCCATAGTGCCAATGTCACCCACCACAGGGTCAACTGAAGCCTCAGGCTCCTCTACACGGCCTTCAAAGGCTCTCTCCTGTATAATTTTAGGTCACACTTTCTTCCACAGGCTGTCAGTGTCCTCAGAGAGTCACTGGCCCAGGATTTTTCAATTAATGCCACACCGGAAAGGATGTTGTGATGTTCCTTTCAGAACTCTTTAAGGGTTAAATCTGTATGAGACTATTGGAAGCACTTCAAGGACAATTCCTCAGTGTACAGCTTCTTAAAGTTAGCTGTAACCTGCTGGCCCATAGGCTGCAGTAAAGGAGTTGTATTAGGTGGAAGGAGCTCAACTGAGAGCCATGGGAATTCTTCATCCAATTCTTCTTCCAAATCTTGTTGAGGAGCAAAGCATTGTCCGTGATGAGGAAAGAGAGCCCTGTGTGGTAATCTTCTGTCTTCTAGAACTTTTTTTTTGGTACCAAGAATCAAACTCAAGACCTTGTGCTTGCCAGGCAGGCACTGTGCCACTGAGCTATCTCCCAGCCCATTAGATACTTCTTAACAGTAGGACAGAAGGCCTCCCAAGATCCACTCAAGAAAAAGTACTCTGTCACCCAGGCTTCTGTGTTAGACCTCCACATGACTCCTAGCCTATCCCTCATGACTTTATGTTTTCTGAACACTCTAGGGGTCTCAGAGTGGTAAACTAAGTGAGGCTTTATCTTGAGGAAAGATAAACTCGCATTGGCACACAGCAATAAGGTAGCCTATCTTCCGCAGGCGTGTGGCCTGGGCCTTTCTTCTCTTCCTAAGTAATGTATGTTCTCCTAGGCATTCTCTGCCCGAAGAGGCCAGTTTCATCACTGTTGGAAACTTGATGAGAGCAAAAGCCGTTTCTCCGCGTCATCATTCTGGAATGACGCGTGTCGTTTTCTGCAGCCCTCTTGGCCGCTCTGGCTGCTTCGCTATGCCTAGTTACACTATGAACCCAGTTCTCACTTTAAAACCCTGAAACCACCCCTTACTGGCACAAAATTGTTCACTATAGTTTTCACTCATTGATGGATTATCCTTCATGAGATCTGCATTTATAGCCCCAGCTTTTTCACAAATTACAGGCGCGGGCTATGCTCTGCCATCTCCCTTTTGTTTATCCACACTAGTAACAGCCTTTCTACCTCATCTAACACAGCTGATCGTGACTTACTAATTTGAGGGACACCTTTAGCAGCACTAGCTCCCTTACACAAATCTCTTTTCTATAAGGTTGTTTAGATGGTGGATTTCAACATCCTGTAAATATTAGTGACACTGGTCACCTGAATACCACTCATTTCTCCACAGTTTCCTTCTTCTTTTCGATTGTGATTGCTTTCTTTACCTTCCCTACCTTCCTTAGCTTCTTTTCTAGATTCTTTCCCTTTTAGCCATTTTGACAGCAGTAATTGTGAAAATTATATAAACACTGACCAAAATCACACCCACAAACCTAAGCACCTGGGCTCAGGCTGATGCTGTGTATGCTTGTGAATGCTTTTGGTTTTTTTTGGTTTTTTTTTTTTTTGCGAATGCTTTTTGGCATCACGGACTCTGTTTAAAACCGCACAAGTGGCCAGTATTTGGGTCACAACTGAAGACTTTGGTCATAAGTTAAACCTAAAATTCTAGTAGTAACCCAAGTTGTTTGTATGTGAGGCCAGCTGTAACTTGAGGGTCCACTTTAAAAATTTTACAATGAACACAAGGCTTAGCAAAGTATGACTTAATTAGTATATTAACATCCCTTCCTTGAAATGGAAGAGAAACAAAAACACAGCTACAATACTACAGTTCTGGTATTCTCCCTATAGTCCTGATTTACATGCTATTAACTGATGTTTTTAATACTATCATTTTAAAAACAGCCCCCAATACAATGTTTTATGCAGACAATGGTCACTGTTTTATTTATTCTCTATCGCTTTCAACATCTCACGCTATCTTTCTTGCACTGTTGATTTTTCTGGATTCATTTTCCTTTTCCTGAGAGATGTTTTTTAGAAGCTCCTTTACTACAGATATTTCATAGTGAAAAATTCTCTGGAGTTTTTCATCTATAAAAGTATTTCATTTTTGTTGTTTGTGACAGTTTCTCACTATGCAGTGCAGGCTAGCCTTAAACTCACTATATAGCCCAGGGTGGCCTTGAACACACAGAGATCCTCCTGCCTCAGCCTCCCAAATGCTGGGATTACAGGTGTGCACCATTGTGCCCAGTTCATTTTTGTTCTTTAAAGGCTTTTTTCTTAGTACACAATTCCAGTTGATGATTATTTTCTCTCAATATTTAAAACATGTTGTTCTGCTGTCTTTTGTCTCCTGTGGTTGCAACTGCTACAGTGGCCACGCAGGTGGCTTCCTCTAAGATCTCTCTCTCTTTAGTGATCTGTAGCTCCACTGTGGCTTATCTTGCTATGGATTTCTTTTTATTTATTCTGTGTGAATTCAGCCTTCTTCTTCTTGTCTAGTGCACCTGCTGCTACAGACTTTCCCTTCTCCATATGTTACTCCCTCCACCTGCCAACACCTGAGCCCTCAAGAAAGGCCAGAGGGGAAAGCGCTGAGGGCAAGGCCGTGCAGAGGTGAGTGACTGATGGAAGCTGGTCTTCCAGGCAATCGGAAGGAGTGAAGTCGCCTGAGAGAGTGTGCACCACTATCAGAAGAGAACGAAACCAAATGGAGGGCTGTCGTGACCATGGATAAACTGTGAGGCAAAGAGGGAAAAGTTGACAGCTCAGTTTCAGTAAGATGTGGGGAAGCCATCTGAGAGGGCCGAGAGGGGGCTTGCAAGAGTGACAGGCGGGACAGCCCGGGAGTCAGCACCTGAGTGCTAACGACTGGCAGCTAGGCTATGAGCAGAAAGCTCCTCAGACAAAGCCCTTACCGGGTCACACTTTACTAGAGCCAAAGACACATCGGCGAGCGTAACTCCCTGGCTCGGCCCTGGCTCCAGAGAAAATCTGATCTAAGTGGCTCCATCCTTTCAAGGACCAGGCACTTCACATTCAGTCGTTCATGGAAAGCTTTCATCTATAATACATGAAGGCACACAAAGGAAGTCGAGTGTGTGCATTTTTATTACAGCCTGCCCTCTGCCCCATATACTGTACTGACCTGTCTCTCCTCACACAAAGAAACAAAGGACCAGATGGACCTTAAGAGCAGGGTCCTCTCATTTCTGTATCAGTGTGCACAGCCTTGCAAAATACCTTGCACGAAAGAGACATCCAGAGAGTTTTTAAATGGAATTGAATAAAAGGTGACCAAGTCCCTTAAAAATTATAGCTTTCAGC
The DNA here is from genome assembly GCA_004027595.1 of Dinomys branickii. NCBI lineage: Eukaryota > Metazoa > Chordata > Mammalia > Rodentia > Dinomyidae > Dinomys > Dinomys branickii. The sequence continues at coordinate 13,126 of PVLD010003284.1, read as the reverse complement.
AGGGAAATTGACAAATCCTGAAACAACACAAACGCGGGGACAATAGGAAAGACCAAGTAGCGCAGGAAAAGAGGTAGATATTATACAAAATGTCCTTGGTTGATTCTGCCAGTGGCTTCAGTGGGCATTTCACCGTTTACCTTACAAAGGCCTGGTAACAGGAAGTGCACAGTATGCTGAGGGCAGGCGTGGTGGGAGAAGGGAAGGTGTGGCCGCCTTCCTTTTTTTTTTTTTTTTTGGCGGTACTGGGGATCGAACTCAGGACCCTGCGCTTGCTAGGCAGGCGCTTATTCCACTGAGCTATATCCCCAGCCCCCCTGCGGCCGCCTTCTGACCCATAGTTTTTCATTAGTGCAGGCACAGATTAAGTCTGGGACTGTCTTCAAAGACATCAAGGTTCTACAGCTCTTATTTTCTTCTAATCTCAAACCTATTACTCTCTATACTTGAAGGCCTATAAAACTAAGAGTCAGACCCCTAGAGCACAAGGTAAACACTCAAGCTAATAATTTTATCATTCCCAGGGACCACTCTTTTTCCCTCTGCGCCACCAGGAATGTGGTAAACCAAAACTGTGGAGTCCCTGCTATGTGTACACTGAAACAGAATCAAAGCCCTAGATTAGGAAAAATCCACTATTTTGTTTAATAAAACATTATAATCCAATGTAATGTTCCATATGGTGCTATGTTAACTGCATGTTTTAGGCTAATACAGATTTTAGTTTTTTTAACAGTAAATTTCAACTGCATAGTTGCACAACAGTGTCTATCTTACATAGATATTACAAAGATTAAATGATGATAAAATGCTTTTGTGTGTGTGTAGTACTGGGGACTTAACCCAGGACCTCATGTATGTGAAGCCTGACTTCTACCACTGAGCTACACTCCCAGCTCAAAAATGTTATTTTAACACAATGTCAGACAAGAGTAAATGCTAATCAAAAATTAAGTTATTTCTCCAGAAGCTACACAATCCAATTAACAGCATGAACCAACAAAAATAAATCCAGCCAGGAACAATGGCACAAGCCTGCAATACCAGTGCTTGGGAAGCTGAAGCAGGAGGATCACTATGAGTTTGAGGCCAGCCTGGACTACATAATGAGTTCAAGGCCCAAGCTACATACCAAGACTGCATCAAAAAACAAAAGAAAACAACAAGAAAAAGTCCTATCACAGAGGATATGGAAACAAATAAACAAACGTCCAGCTGAGTGGCTATGGCGCTCGCTAATTCTGTGATTGATCAGTGAAATTAAACCTATGACTTTAAAACAGTTTAAGTGAGTCAACCCAAAAGAATTAAAAACAGCTCTACTGCTGGGTATCGTGGTGCACACCTGTAATCCCAGCACGTGGGAGGCTGATGCATGAGGATCACTGTGAGTTCAAGGCCAGCCTGGGCACTATAGTGGGTTCAAAGCCAACCTGAACTACATAGTGAGCCTCTGTCTCAAAAAAAAAAAAAAAACTCTATCTGCACTAGCCAAAAAATAGAAATAATCTAATGTTCATCAAATGATGACTACATAAAGAAAACCTAGTATCTCCATGCAGTTCATTATTACTCAGCCACATAGAAGGGATGAAACACCAGTACATCGAGGATGGACTCTGAAAACATTATGCTACAATGTTCAGTGGTACAGTACTTGCCCCACACGAGCACAGCCCTGGTTCCCATCCTCTGTGCCACTACAAAACCAAGCAACGAAAACCACTCGGCTAAGTGAGAAAAGACATGCAAAGGCCACATGTTGTACGACTCCACTTACAGAAAATATTCAGAATGGGCGAATCTATAGAGGCAGACACTAGTGATGCCAGAAGGCAGGGAAGGGAGGGGTGTGGGGAGAAACTGTATTGAATAGATATCAGATTTTCCTTAGGGTGATAAAAATGTTCTACAACTAGATCATGATAATGGTTGCCCATTTTAGTGTATCAAATGCCACTGAGTTATATAATTTAAAACTACACATTTAAATTTAAATTATAGGCCAGGCATGGGTGGCACACACCTGTAATCCCAGCACTCGGGAGGCTGAATCAGGAGGATCCTTGCGAGTTTGAGACCAGCCTGGGCTACAAAGTGAGCTCAAGACCAGCCTGAACTGCATAGCGAGATCCTGTCTCAAAAAGGAAAAAAAAAATATATATATATATATATATATATATATATATATATATTTAAATTATACACTTTTAAATTATGAATTTTGTTATGAGAATTTTACACTTTCCAAAAATAATGAGTCAAAATCTCTACACTAGGAATAAGAACTAGCACACCATCTACCCTACTCAAGCTAATATGAACACACAAATACTCACATGCACGTCATGGCTTTGCTATACATTCCTCAGCCAAGTACCTCAGTCCTCTGAACTTCCCTCATCTACAAAACGGGCACAGTAATCACACCTATTTTATACAGATGTTGAGAAAACTTAGTGGAGCTAACAACCAGATCAGCCAAGAATAAGTCCTAACCAGAGGTTATAATTTTCCCAGAAACTATGCGATCTTAAATGTTCAAAGCAAAATCTTGCTTGGCATGATGGCACACAGCTGTAATCCCATCACTTGGGAGGCTGAGGCAGGAGGATATCCATGAGTTCGAGTCCAGCCTGGGCTACAGAGTAAGTTCAAGGCCACGTGGAACTACATAACAAGATCTTAAACCTCCCCCGCAAAAAGCAAAATCTTATTTGAACTCAAAGATCTCACAGTGTGGTCTATGGACCTCTGAAGGCCTCAAGGCTCTTTTAGGGGATCTACGAGGTCAAAACTACTCTAAGATACTAGGGGCTATACCTATTATGGTTTAGATCTAAAATGTCACCCCACAATCTCCTGTGTCGGGGAGGCGCCTGGGTCACAGGACAGTGCACTCAACAGGGGACTCATCCACAGTGAACTCACTGCCGATGGAGCTGCTGGGAGGCAGGGCTGGCTGGTGGCTCACGGGCTGACCCCGAGGCTGCACGCTGGGCCCTGCTTACTCCCTCCCTTCTCTGCTTTCTGGGCTCCTTGCGCAGAGCACCTATTCCTTCAGCACGCCCCTCTCCGTTCTGTTTCTGCCTGGCCGCCAGCCACCCATGGCCTGAAACTGAGCCAACAGAAACTCTCCCCTCTTCACTTGTGGGCAGCAGGGGTTTTGTCCCAGCAAGGGACAGCGGCCAAGGGAGCACCTCAGCGGCAGAGTGCGTGCTCGGCATGCAGAGGCCCGAGATTTCATCCTTAGGAAACCATCCTCATAGTACCGACAGAACACGCACAACGTTATCTGCTGTTTTCAATGACAAGCACAACGATGGTGTGAAAATAATGGTAGGTGAAACTGCTGTTGCATTAGCATGAATTACTTCAGTGGCGCCCACTGTATGAGTATATTTTTCACTACACATTCAGAGGTTTTTTATTGTATATAAGTATTCTGTACAACATGGGCTTTATTTTATTTTTTAGTGGTGCTGGGGATCAAACCCAGCGCCTTGTGCATGCAGAGCATGTGCTCTACCACTGAGCCACATCCCCAGCTCCACATTCAGGGGTTTTTTTGTTTTTGTTTTTTTTTTGGTTCCAGGAATCGAACTCATGACCTCATGCTTGCCAGGCAGGTGCTTATGCCACAGAGCTATATTCCCAGCCTCAGAGTTTTAAAAGTTCCATTTTATTTATCCCTGATGAAACAGCAAAAACAGCAAACTATTAAATCTCTTCCCCTAAGTGCACCTCCTTGAATATTCCATATGGTGAACTTGGTCGTGCGCATGAAGCACTTGTCTGGACACCTAAGTAAATGTGAGCTGCCTGAACTGTAAGTGAGTTCAACTAGTCTTGGTCCAAGGAGCACTATTTTTACTTTAAAGAACATCTGACAGACAAATTATGGTGATTCAGACTCGGCTGTGTGGCAGACATCTTCTCAAAAAAGAACTTCAAGGGGCTGGAGGTACAGCTCAGTGGGCTAAGTGCTTGCCGCTGAGCACTAGGGCCCTGAGTTCGATCCCCGGTCCCGGAAAAAAAAAAAAAAAAAAAAAGAACTTCAAGGAAAATAATTGTTAGTATTTTCTACTAACAATAAAATTCAAAGTTTCAGGTGAAAAGTAGAATTTTGGAAAATGTTTATCTGCCAATATGAGCTTGACAGTTTCCCAGGGCTTTAAAGATTCTCCATTACTGTGTCAAATGAGTTAACATTTGGAAAATTTGTATAACTCAACAAAGGACTATTTTCTAAAAGGACACTGTTGCAAAATTGTGCATGGGTTAAAGATGCAGGCAAAATACAGTAAAGAGGAAAAGTGCTAACAGATATAAAATGTTTGCTGATATGGCTTCCAGTTACACACTGCAACTAATCTGTAAGCAACTATGACTCGTCAAGTTTTACAGGAATATGAAATAGCCACAATTATCTGTAAAGGCTGCTAACTTCTGCCTTTCTTTTCTAACCACGTATCTGTGTGAGTCTTTGTGTGTGAGGAATGGGAGTTGAACCCATGGCCTCACGTGTGCTAGGGAAATGCTCTGCTACTAAGATTTACTCCTGGTCACATTATATATATACATATATATATATACATATATATATATATACATATACATACACACACACACACACACACACACACACACACACACACACACACATATATTCCCCCCCAGGCAAAACAAGACCGTGCAGACACAGACTACAGTGTAGACACAGACATGAACACATGGCTTTCTGCTACTACACAGTCACAAAGGTGTAAAGCCATACCTATTCACTGCATTCTTTTGGCTTGAATGATACAGTGATGTTTACAGTAAATACATTATTTATAAAAACAACAAATTATTTTATTACTATTATTTTTAAAGGAATTAAGAGGTGCTAGGCATGTTGCCACACACCTGTATTCTCAGCACTCAGGAGGCTGAGGCAGGAGGATCACTGCAAGTTCAAGGCCAGCCTGGGCTACATAGGAAGTTCATGACTAACCTGAAATACAGAGCAAGACCCTATCTCAAAAAGAAAAAAGAATTACGAGATTAAATTTCCCAGCTTTAATATCTAATATGGTAAATACTGATACATATAACCCATAAAAACAAAAGCTCTCCACAGTTTTCATAATTTTTAAAAATTTAAAGAGATTATAAGACAAAAAGTTTGAGGACTACTATCTTAGATCATTGACAAGTTATCTACCATACCATGGTAAGTAAATCTACAACACTGTGGAGGTGTTTAGAGCACAGTGAGGGGTCCACACAGACATCAAACGCAACCCGGCAGAACCGTGGTGAGATGCCCTACCATACCATCGAAGGCTGAGGAGGAACGTGCCTCTGGTTTCTAAGGAAGGGTCATCACTATGCCCTTGAGGCACATGCTGGATGCCTATGGAAAAAATATGGCATAGGACACAAAAATAGATTCTGTACCATTTCACACTATTTTCTTTCCTCCTCCTGAAAATTTAGTTCCACCTGAACTGCAAGAGATAATGGAGATTATCAACTTGACGAAAAGCTTCTAAGAGATCCTATAGGAAAGCAAGTTAAGTTTGGTGGCCTGCCTAGAACTTCTCTGGAGGATTTACGGTTCAGTGTGAGCCCTCCACTACCCTTCCCTAAATAAAAAAACACACAAAAGCAAATTTCCAACTCAAGGTAGGTGTCTCTGCTCAGCACAGGCCCTGAGTCGACGCGGGCATTCACCCTGGAACCGGCTCTAGGCCGGCCTCAGAGATGCTGTGGACTGCAGGCTGTGAGCCTCCAGGAAGGGCCAAGATGTAGTATAACAAAAATTAAAAATAGCAAACATTTTCCATGTTTTGGTGATGTTAGTATGTGCTGAAAATGGTTATAAGCATTTTATATCAGTTATTTTAGCCTCAATAACCCTAAAATGTTGGTCACATTTCAATCCCCACACTGCCCTTGTATTTACCTTTTATTGTATGTATGTATGTATGTATGTATGCATGTATGCATGTATTTTTGGTACCGGAAATCAAATTCAGGACCTTGCACCTGGCAGGCAGGCACTTGTGCCACTGAGCTACATCGCCGGCTGCCCTCATATTTACTACACCTGCCTCATGTCCCACCTGAACTCTCCACCCCCAAAAGCCATCCTTCCTGCCTCCTATTAGCTAAGAAAATATAAAAGACCAATTCCACTGAAACTTGGTTGTTTCTAACAATACTCACTATTCAAGTAACTTAATCATTTTCAGACTAAAAAATCTGATGCCTTTTCCTATAACAAATTCCTCTTTCAACATACTAGCCTACTATTAAAAAAAAAAGGAAGAATAAACACACTGTTTAAAATAGTAAGACTTTAAAGAAGAGGCACCAAAATGAATTCCAGGATACTTTTAAGTCCCTCTCAACTGAAGCAAAGAGGCATCCAGAAATATACCTGTTGGAGCCATCTTTCATGTGGACCTTGGCGTAGAGCACGTCCACCATCCCAGGGTCATCATTCATGTACTCTATCCCTGCCATCTCCACTTCCAGGGGCTTGCCCCCCGCAATGTCACTGCAAAAGAAAAAACATTAGGCTCTTAGAACTGTTTAAGCTAAGAAACACGGTTAATAAAAACAAGGCTGTGGATTTTTTTCTGATAACATCTAATAGTCCTCCTAGTCTCAAAATTAATAAATGTCCAATGTACAAAGCTGGAAAACACAGAAAAGTCTCCCAGTGTCACACTCTTACCCCTATGTATTTATTAGCACTCTGAGAGGAAAAGCCGTGGGATGAGAACTGTGATTGGCAAAGACACTGGCTGTGTAGGCCCCTCGCTCAGGGGCCTGTGTCTCTTCATTATTTCCAGAAGTTCCTCATCACAATGCACTGCTAATAAGGCAGGCGTGTACACTGGTATCGCATCTTTAGGAGCAACCCAGCAATAGTTCCGAAAAGCCTTCCAAAAGAGGCAGGGAGAAGGGGAGGAAGAAAGAACGCAGATGTGATGTGTACACATATCAACTCCCCTCGAGGAACGTACATGCACTAATAAAAATAAAAACATTTGGCACAAGAGTCTGTTTCTAGGAGCCCATTCCAGGGAAACAGTTATGAATTCAACAGCAGATACCCCCAAGGCTTGTGCATTCATAGGTGGGTCTCTGGGGAGGTCCTGGGAGGGGAAGCCTGGACGGAAGAGGTGGGTCACTGGGGCCTAAAGGATGTACCTTCCTCCCTTGTCCCTCGATCTCTCATGCTGCCTGCCTGCCCTGCCTTGAGCAGGCCTCCCCTGCCCTGTCCCTCTGCCTTGCCGCCCTGCCTTGGAGCCAGCCAGCTATGGACTGAAACCGCTACAATCCATAAACCAAAATCAATCTCCCCTTTAACTTGTGGATATCAGGTATTGTGTTGCCGCAACCAGAAAGTAACCAAGACAATAATCAATCATCACTGAAGAAACAACATTGTTGACTGGGCAGGGGAGTATGTTTTGAAACAGGGTCTCACTACACAGTCCAGATTGGCCTTGAATTTACTATGCAGCCCTGGCTGGGCTTGAGTCTGTGATCCTTCTGCCTCCCAAATGCTGGGATTACAGATGTGTGACATTTGGCTCTGACTCTGTTCTTTTTATTTATTTTTTTTTCTTTTTGAGACAGGGTCTCACTATGCAGTTTAGGCTGGCCTTGAGCTCATTTTGTACCCCAGGCTAAACTCAAACTCTTGGATCCTCCTACCTCAGCCTCCCAAGTGCTGGGATTACAGGTGTGCGCCACCATGCCCAGCTTCTGGCTCTGTCCTTTACATTAAGATTTACTTAAGAAAATGTTTTTTGGGCTGGGGATATAGCTCAGTGGAATAAGCGCCTGCCTGGCAAGTGCAAGGTCCTGAGTTCAATCTCCAGTACCACAAAAAAAAAGAGAAAATTTTTTTCATGAGAACACAAAAGGATTATCTTCTAAAAAATGGTTATACTGCTGTTTATCAGATAAGAACTACAATTAAACCAGTGTTTCTTTTTAAGAATTTAGTTGAAATAGTATCCTGGGGACAGAAAACACCAAATTTTAATATTACAGCACAGTAATTATCTTACCTTGGTTTTCAAGTAAAATTCCTAAAATTCTCTCCATTCCCTCCTTATGCTTTCTGACAACCCTCCTTATTTACTTACTTACTGACTTGTTTGTTTGTCGCTCAGGAGCCAACCCAGGGCCTCAGGCACGCCAAGCAAGTGCTCTGCCATAAGCTGCTACACACCTAGCCCACCATCTTTTAACATTTCTTTTGTATGTGTGTCTTTGCTATAAACTACATTAAATCCGTAGGTTTAAGGAAGCAACAACAAGAAAAAAAGAATCTAGGTAAGGGGACCCAAAGGCTACTCTGTGAAGAGAAACAGAAATTCTCACAGCCTAGCCTAAGACTCATCAAAAAGGAGGCTGCAGAGAAACCGAGTCCGTCTGCCTGGTGAATGTTCCTGCCTTGGTGGCCTGACTAGGCCACCTTCCCACTGAGCCTCCGGAGACTGTGATTAGGATGAGCACTTGCCCGGGGCTATTCTCTCACCTTGCTCTCAGCTCTTTTCCCTTTGAAGTCTGTCTGGGTGGGCCCAGGCCCAAGGGGAGCGCTGAGGCACTGAGGCACTGGCCGGGTGACATTGGAGCTAGAGAAGCATAGTGTGTTTGCCACTGCTCCACACCCCGAGCCACGGCGCCACTTCTGTCCTACATCTCACAGAGAAGTCACAAGGGACACATTCAGAGCTTCAGCATTTGCTAAACACTGAATAATTCATTCAAAATCTACAGAGCTCCAGAAGCCTGCAGCCTAAGAACTGAAATGAGAACTCTGCTCCCAGCTAGATAGCACTCTCTCCCTCAAAAAACGACCCCCAGGTTTAAAACATACTCAACTATCCATTTCTTCTAAATGTCTGCGCAACACTGCAGATTTAAGCAAATTCCAACATAATACAGTTATTCTATACTAATGGGTTAGCATTGCTGAGGCTTGAGCCCAGCTTCGTGTGCTAGGCAAGCGCTCTCCGGAGTTACAGCTCCAGCCCCAGCCCCAGGCCCAGCCCCAGCCCCAGGCCCAGCCCCAGGCCCAGCCCCAGCCCCCTGTTTATTTTAATACGTGGCTTTAAACGCCCTCAAATTAAGGCCATGCACACTGTGGATGGGCCAATTTATTCTCAGTTTCCCTTTTCATGTTTTAATTTAGAATTTGTATATCACAAAGGGTTTAGGTTAGAACTACCACTATGTACTAACATTCTTTCTCCAGCTACACTAAGAGCAAAGGTTGAGATCAAAGAGCAAGAAAAACCAAAGAAGTTAGATTTACCCATCAGGGCTTTAACGAAAGTATTATGTCCTCCTCCTTCCCCTGCCCTCGCCCTGCCCCTCCTTCTTTTTCCCCCATAAATCTCTTCCACTATGAGAAATAAGCCTTCTCCAACTAATCCAAATAACCAATTCTGATTCTCATCCTCCTTCTCACAAGTAAGTTAATTTTGCATTACAAGGGGGGGGGTGGGCAGGGAGATATATTCAGGGCCTTTATGCTGAGCTATTGTATATTTCAGCCCCCCATCCCCTTTATTGGACACAAGGTCTTGCTAAATTGCCTGGGCTGGGCTACATCCTCCTGCCTCAGCCTTCTAGATTGCTGGAATTATGGGCCTGCACCACCTGGCTGCACTATGCACTTTGTAAACAAGGCTGGTGTCGGGAAGGCGCGTGGGCCAGGCAGGCCTGCTTTCTTTCACTTACTGACTCCCAAGTCTTCCAGCTTTCTGAAAAGAGCATCTTCACATGAATTTTTGCACGCACTGCAGATTTTTTGGCAGGGTGACTCTGTCCTATTTCAAAAGCTTTGCTGAATTTGAAAAAGTACAATTACTGTTTTCATCCTATCATGTCAAAAATGCTCAGGAACTATGAAGACTTCGTTATTCCCTATGCACTCAACTCTGACATACTTAAGGACTCAGACTTGGCATTTAGTCACAAAAGGAACCTAGAGATACAAAAGGAAAAACTCAGCTAAATCTTCACACAGCTCAGGATAAAGCTCCAGTGATTAAAACCCTGTGACCTGCTTTTCATAAGGTAAGAACAAATACCTCTTTAAACAAATATTTTATCTACTTTCAAATTATACCAGGATTATCCCAAAGGCAGCCAAGAAAATGCAGCTGCTTTCAATTTAGCAAAAAGTGAACTAGAAATATGTTAAAGGATCAGAACTCTTTAACCGGATAAAATTATTCTGCTTTGTAAGATAAAGTTTCATTTTATAAGAGGAAAACTGCAAATATCTAATGATGTGCACCAAATTCTGAACCTTAGGTGAGACTGAGAGAAGAGGCACGCCCATCACTGAGCAAATGGCAAGCAAGGTTCTGCGTTCTCATGTCAGAAAGGACAAGCAGACTGTACAACCAAAACAGCTTATGAATTTGCTCAAGAAAAATACCACTTCTTTGAAACAATTAGTGAAAAAGGATAACTGGCCCCAGAATAAGTCACTGTATTACACTGTTTCCTGTACAGCACAACTGGAGAAAAAAATTGCTTTGTTCTACCCAGTAAGAAAGTAACTGCTGGGCCTGGTGGCCCACGCCTGTAATCCCAGTACTTGGGAGGCTAAGGCAGGAACACTGTTGTGAGTTCAAGGCTAGCCAGGGCTACATGGTGAGTTCAAGGCCAGCCTGAACTACACAGAGACACCCTGTCTCAAAAAAAAAAAAAAAAAAAAAAAATCCATTGTTACATAGTATAGGTCCTGCACTTTTTTTTTTCTTTTTGTTTTTTGAGACAGGTCTCTCTGCATAGTTTGTGCTGGCCTTGAACTCACAGTGATCCTCCTGCCTCAGCCTCCTGAGTGCTAGGATTATAAATGAGTGCCACCACACTTGGCCAACAATGGAATTTTTTAAAACCTACAGGAGTGAGTCAGCTTTTAAATTTCCTTATCAGTCTTAAATAAAGGAAGTAGAAAGATATGATTCTTTAAAATAAAGCTGGGATCGCTTCTCGGCCTTTTGGCTAAGATCAAGTGTAAAATAAAGCTGGGGGGGCTGGGGATATAGCTCAGTGGAATAAGCGCTTGCCTAGCAAGTGCAGGGTCCTGAGTTCGATCCCCAGTACCGCAAATAAATAAATAAATAAATAAAATAAAGCTGTGGGGCCCTGGATATAGCTCAGTGGCACAAGTACCTGCCTGGCAAGCGCAAGGTCCTAAGTTTGATTCCTGGTACTAAAAAAACACCAAAAATAAAAAATAAAATGAAGCTGTGACATCAAACACATGTATAAATTAAAATTTTATAGCAAAAAAGAGAAACACCTGTCCCCAGGTTGCAGTCAGTTTCTGATATCCTTACTGATTCAGATAAAATTCTTGCTTAAAAAAAAAGAAAGCTGAGCAGAGGTACATCTCTATAGTCATAACTACTTGGAAGGGTGGAGCAGGAGAACTGCAAGTTCAAGGTCAGCCTGGACCATCTGGTAAGACCCCATCTCAAAAGATATAAAAAGAAAGTCAGTGTTCCTGAAATACAGTGAAGATGTTCCCAAGGAATGATGCCATCTGCTTGAGTTACTGTGGCAGGCAGATACCCATGCCCTCTGGAATCTATGTGTCTCGCATATGATGCAGGTGTAGTTTGGCCAAGGAGACTCACACAGGGGATTCACCTGGAGACCTTGGTCTGATCATTCAGATCACACAAGTCCTTAAAAGCACGGTCCTGCTGTGGACACAGGAACATGTGACAACACAAAGGTCACACAGATGCCATGTAATCAGGGTTAAGACAGAGGTGAAGAGCCACTAGCCAAGGAATGTGTGAGCTTCCAGAAGCTAGGATTTAAAGGCAAAGAAACAGATTTGGCCCAGGGTCCTCCAGAAAGGGTCACTGGAAATACCTTGTTTGATTTGATTTGAATTTTTTGGGTTTTTTTGAGACAGGGTCTCACTATGTAGCCCAGGCTGGCCTTGAACTCACAGTGATCCTCCTGCCTCAAAGTCCCAAGTGCTGGGATTACAGGCAAGCAGCCAACACTGCCAGCTACAGAACCCTGATTTAAGCACCAGTGAAACCCATGTAAGTCTTCCGACCCATAGATAATAAATTTGTGTTGTTTAAACCACTAAATGTAGTAATGTATTATTTTGGAAAAAACGATGAGTGTTCTGTTTAAGAACAAAATGTGCCTACTGAAAAAATGCTATTTAGGTGGAGTCCATATAAATTCATAAATCTGTGCTTCAAAACCATTTTCAACCTTTAGAAAATGGTCCAGTATTATGTACAACAAATGGGTGAGTTAACAAACCTTTTTCTCCTGTCATACAGCTGCCTGGCCCAAAACTAAGTCTACCAAAAAGAAGTCAGGCTGCGCAGCCCCCCTTGCCACCCCTGCACTTACTCCTCGCCTTCAGTTCACTCACTTAATGAATTCCTCTTTACAGCGCTGGAGCAGCTCACAAGTCTGCTGGATCTCTTGCTCACTCAGAAGCACCAACATCCCAATTGTGAGGTGAAGCTTTTTGGGATTTTGGAAAACAGAGTTGTCGACGCCACGGTCCTGTTATCAGAGAGAGACAAGTAAGAAACTCAGCCCATACAAAAGCAACGGCAAGAGCCAGGCGTGGTGGCACAATCCTGGCACCCAGAATGCTGAGGCGGGAGGACTGCCATGAGGCCAGCCTGCACTACATAGTGAGATCCTGTCTCAAAAATATAAAAAGACACTCTGAGCGTGTTGGTGCACACCTGTAATCCAAGCACTTGGGAGGCTGAGGCAGGAGGATCACTGTGAGTTCAAGGCCAACCTGGGCTACATAACAAGATCCTACCTCAAAAAAAAAGTGGCAAGAACAATGGGACAAGTGTGTTTGAAGCAAGGAGGGGGGAATAAATGGCAATATGTCTTTTCCTGTAATAACTTTTTAAAATTTATACATTCAGCATAAGCTTTGATTATTTCATTTTTCTAATCAGAGTTTAGTGGTACGTTTTAGATATGCATTATGATCACATTCATCATAGAGAATTTGTACCTGTGTGTGATATAATTTGGTTTTCTTCCCATTCCCCGACCCCCCCCCCCCCCCCCCCCCCCCCCCCCC